>PVHX01023899.1:0-24922 GCA_004024805.1 Geosciurus inauris
GCTGCAGGCCCTGACCCGCCCCTCCCTCTCCACCTGCGGACCCAGGAAAAGTCCAACTCACACAGCGAGTTCCACCACAAGAACCTCACCATCACCTTGCTGTCGCTGTTCTTCGCTGGCACCGAGACCACCAGCACCACTCTGCGCTACGGCTTCCTGCTCATGCTCAAGTACCCTCACGTTGCAGGTGGGCCAGGGACGGCGGCGCGCGGGAGGGTCGTCCATCCCGTCTTGGGCTGCAGAGGTGGGGCTGGGGTCCTACCTGGATGAGAGGCAACCCGACCTCTTTTTTTCAGGAGCTCGGCAGGCTCTGGGTGGTCTCCCGCTGAGCCAGAGCTGTTGGTGATTGGACAGGGTGACAAATCTGACAACCTGTTCTTCTAGTGCCTTTTCCTATCCACCATCCATCTGTCCATCTTTTATTGATTAATCCACTTGTACATTCACTGACTGATTCATCTGTAGTCCACGGACATACAGCTTCATTCATTTATTTGAATTAATTTGTTCATGAGTTGATGCTATGCACAAGCAGAGTTGAATGAGCTCTTTGTCACTGATAACTTGGCTCATTCACTCGTGGCATCCACCCATTTTTTATGAACTAGGTTTCATTCCTTAGTCCTCCTATCGACCACCTTCTAATTCATCCCACATCCATCCATCCATCCATGCCCTCATTTATCCACTTAATGATGCATGCATTCATCCCTCATTTATCATTCTGCTCACCCATTCATCTATTCCTTTGTTTACTCAGACATTCACTAATTTATCCATTCACATGGTCCCCATAAATCTAATATTCATGCGCTCATTGATTCATTGGGTTCATTGCTTTATTTGTCAAAGAATCGTGTCTTAATTGGTTCTTTATTCTATCCATCTATTGATTGATAAGCTGAATAAAACATCCACTCATGTTTGTTCATTTCATTAAATAATCAGTCTTTCCATTCAGGAATTGATCTGTTGTTTGGTTGATTTATGCATTCAGTTCTTTATCCAGTTGCTTAAGGATTAATCTATTGATCTATTCCACCGTGATATTCCTGGGGACTAAGCACACATACACAAAAATACTGGATCATTTTCTATTCATCTTCAAGGGTGAAGTTTTGACAGGTTCTTATTCTGGAGTTCTTAATCTAAAATTCCTTGTGAAGTTGTGGGGTGTGTGTGTGTGTGTGCTGTGTGCCTGCAGGGTTTCTGTGCATATAGGAGATGATTCATTATATTCATTGAGTTTTAAAGGGTTAGAATTCTAATTCTTGTTGCTCTCTCTCCTCCCATAACCCCAATTGATTGCTCTGAAGCATACCAGTGGCCTGAGCTTTTGCCATAAGATTTTTTTTTGGTACCAAGGATTGAACTCAGGGGTACTCAACCACTGAGCCACATCCACAGCCCTATTTTGCGTTTTTATTTAGAGACAGGGTCTCACTGAGTTGCTTAGCATCTCACTGTTGCTGAGGCTGGCTTTGAACTGGTGATTCTCCTGTCTCAGCCTCCCAAAGTGCTAGGATTACAGGTGTGCACCAGCTTGCCATAGGATTTTCCTGGCTCAATGACTCTCTGAGAACAGTGTCACTGGTGAAATGCCTATGTGAAAAGAGGCTCACAGTTCTCCTTTTTGGTGCAGAAAGAGTTCAAAAGGAGATCGAGCAGGTGATTGGCTTACACCGCCCGCCAGCCCTTAATGACCGCACCAAGATGCCATACACGGAGGCGGTCATCCACGAGATTCAGAGATTCGCCGACCTCATCCCCGTTGGTGTGCCTCATGTGGTCACCAAAGACACTTATTTCCGAGGGTTCATCATCCCCAAGGTGAGACCAGTGGGCTCCACATCTCTGTGTGGGTGTGCTCTCTTCTTTTAGCCCACGATCTCAACCTCTTGTGGGCTACTCCATAGAGCCTCCTTGTTTTCATTTTTGTTTTGTTTTATCTATGTGTTTATTGTTTGTATGTGAGAGCCAAGGAATGGAAATATTTTAAAAATGTTTTTATTAGGGCATTATAGTTGTACACAACAGTGGGGCTCATGATGACATAATCACTCATGCATTGAGTATAATTTGCTCCATTTCCATCCCCTGTGCTTCCTCTTAACCTCTCTTCCTTCCTCCCCAGTTTCCATTCCTGTGCTCTACTGATCTTCTTTCTACTTACTTGTTTTATTTTACATTGGTATACACATACACACACATACACACACACATATATATAAAGGTGCAATTCAATGTGGTATATTCATATATGTGCATAGCATAATTTTGTCAATTTGATGCTGCAGTTCTTCTTCCCTCCACCTCTATCTCCTTCCTCTACTCCATTGATCTCCTCTCTATTTTCATGGGACCTACCCTTGCTTATTTTCCTTACTCTGTTGTAGCTTCTGCATATGAGAAAAAATTCAACCCTTAACTTTTTGTTTCTGGCTTATTTCACTTAGCGTGATGTTCTCCAGTTCCATCCATTTATCAGCAAATTACACAATTTCATTCTCTTTATGACTGAGTAAAACTCCGTAGTGTATGTATACCATATTTTCTTTATCCATTTATCTATTGATGGGCATCTGGGTTTGTTTCATAATATGGCTATTGTGAATTGCGCTGCTATAAGCATGGATGTGCCTATATCAGTATAATATGCTGATTTTAGTTCTGTTGGATAAATACCAAAGAATGGAATAACTTGGTCACATGGTAATTCTATTCCTAGTCTTTTGAGGAGTCTCCATATTGCTTTCCAAAATGGTTGTAGTAATTTTCAGTCTCACCATAATGCATGAGCATACTTTTCCCCCCATATCCTGGCTAGCATTATTTATTCTTGATGAAATGGCAATGTCTTTTGATCTTTCAACCTTTTCTTAGAACACCGAAGTATATCCCATCCTGAGCTCTGCTCTCCATGACCCGCGTTACTTTGAAAAACCAGACACCTTCTACCCTGACCACTTCCTGGATGCCAATGGGGAACTGAAGAAGAATGAAGCTTTTATCCCCTTCTCCACGGGTAAGCTGGATATGGGATCCCTTCACAGACAACAGGGCCAGGTCCTGTCCTCTCCTTGAGACAATGATAGGTCTTTGTTTTGTGAGTACTGGGCATGTTCCAGTTGCTTTAACTGTTCTGTCCCATTCCATCTTCACTACAACCCTGTGAAGGAACTTGAGAAATGACATTATGTCCCAAGGCACATCTTAATCATCAGGATCTTGGACAAGTGTTTGAAAATCTCTAGACCTGAGCAAAGTAACCTTAAAAAAAAAAAAAGCAACAACTAAAAACTAATGCAACACCGAGTCCAGGGGACTAAAGATAATGCATCAAACAAATCACATGAAGACACAGATCCTGCCCCAGGAAACTTATAGTCCAGCAGCTCAGATAGACATTCATCAGACAGTCCCAAATAATAATCCGATGAAATGATTTAATGCCTGTTCTGGGCTAAGAACTGCCTGGCACAAGTACACACCAACAGGGGCAAATATTATCATTAAGAAACACTAATTTCGGTAGGTAGGTAAGGAAAATCTCACCTGAGACAGTGGTTTCCAAGCTGAGGCCTGATGGACCAGTGTTGATCAGCTGAGGGAAAGAAGGAAACAGCAGAGCGGAGCCAGGTGGCCCAGTAGGGAAACTTCAAGAGGATCAGGGTGTAGATTAGGAAAGGGGCTGAGGGTGAGGAGCTCAGCTGGGCGGGACCTCCAGGACTGGAGAGGAGTTTGCTCTGATCTTTGAGCACTGGGGCTGGGGCAAGTCTTGGACACACTTGTACCTGTTCCCACTCTCCACTCTGGCTTGGTAAGAGAAAATTTCAGACAAATTAAATTTTGTAAAGTTTATTTGAGCAAAGCAACAATTCATGAATTGGACCATATCCCGCAGTGGCGAAGATTTAGAGAATTCCACCCAGCAGAGTGGGCAGGTAGCGGTACAGACAGAAAAAGCTTGGTGGTCCTGCTCCACCGGGCTGCCTTGAGGCAGAGCTGAGCGGTTTGCAGCCTGTGATTGGCTGAAGCGCAGTGCGGTGATTGGTTGAAGTGCAGCGCGGTGATTGGCTGAAGTGCAGTGCGGGGATTGGCTGCAGTGCAGTGCACAGATTAGCTGAAGTGTAGTGCCGGGATTAGCTGAGCCTCGGTTTCTTGGTCCAGGAAAGTGCTTTCAGCTTCTGTTGCCCTTTGGTTAATATTAAGTTAGGGTGCAGTTTACTCACTGGGGTTCAGGCCACATTCAACTTGAAAGTTCCACCCAAAGAAACCCCAACATCCAAGTTCCTCCTCTTTTGGGAGGAAGGAAGGCCCAGAAACAAGTTCCTAATTATGAGTCTCATCAGTGACTTCAGTGGCCAGGGGCTCTGGCCCAGTCCCCAGCTCTGTGGAATGCGGTGTTCAGTGTCCTCATTCTGTGTTCGGTGATAGCAGGGAGTGAGTGCATGGGGTGGTGGGTCGGTGCCCCCTTCAAGAGCCCTGTCCTAAGTTTAGGGAGAGGCAGAGACTTAGAGAAGTAAGGCCTGAAACAGAGCTAAGCAATGAAGTGATGGGGACTAGATGGAGAGAGGGAAAGAGACACAGAGACAAAGAGATCATAGCAGAGGAGACGGTCTATGAGAGATGGAGAGTGAACCTGAGACCACAGAGGAAGGAGAGAGAAGTAGGAACAAAAAAGAGAAAGAGCAGCAGCAGGAGGAGGTGGAGGAGGAAGAGAAGGAGGGGAAATGAGAGACAGAGGAAAAAGAGACATAAGTAAAGATGTAACTTTAGAGGGAGAGGAAAAATATGATGGGAAGATAGAGGTATATATAGATGAGAGAAAAGTAGAATAGTCAAGAAATTTAGCTGGAAGAAAGTGAAAAGAGAAGAAAACATAAAAATGAACATAAAACAGTGCCTGTCATGTATATTTAATGATAAAGATAGACTCTGCCTGGACAGAAACAGGAACTGAGCCAACAGAAGGTGAGAGTCAAGGAGATACCAAAAGGTGTCCAAACAGAAAGACAGTCCTAGGAATGGGGAGTATGTGCTGAGTGGGAGATAACAGACATTAGCCTGTTCTTGAAAAATCTGGGTCACAGAACTAGTTCCAGAAGAACCAGCCAGAGCCCTGCCCTGAGTACTTCTAAGGTCCCATATCCTGACATCTGGAAATGCCAAAAAGACATGGACCCCTTGCCAGACACGTCCATGCAGGCACAACTTTGCAGCAGTTTGAAATACGCAGGAGATGCCTGGAATCCTGTGGTCCCCTCAGCTCTCATAGTAGCCTGTATGCTAGGTACTGTTCTCATGTGAGAAATGAAAAACACTAAAAAATGTTGTCAGAAGTAAGTGCTCACTTAACCTACACACACTGAGACACCAAGCACAGATGGATCCTTATCTCCTATGGGGTCACGGGATCTTTGGTTCATGGAACAAAAACTACATTTTCTTTCCAACAAAACGAACATGGGACAAGATCTGCACCTGGTTTCAAATTTGGGAACTTCCTATGCATCTACGCTAAATATTGCATTAAAGGTCAAGCCTGTGAAAATCCATTGTAGTGCACAGGTGCCTGGGCTTTGGGGTATGGGGGGCAAAGCATGTGCATGGGCCCTGAGCCCACATGGCGACCCTCTGTGCCCACAGGGAAGCGCATTTGTCTTGGTGAAGGCATCGCTCGCAATGAACTGTTCCTCTTCTTCACCACCATCCTCCAGAACTTCTCTGTGGCCAGCCCCGTGGCTCCCAAGGACATCGACCTCACTCCCAAGGAGAGTGGTGTGGGCAGAGTAGCCCCAACATACCAGATCCGCTTCCTTCCTCACTGAATTGGCTGAGGGAAAAGGGCCAAAGGATTCCAGAGTCATTAAGTGTTTCTACCTTTGTAGAGAATGATGCTTGATTATGTCCACGTCTCCATTGCCTTTGAGAACCAGTATCCTTCCCAGACCTTGTTTGCTACAACATGAGAAGGTCCTTTGTGTAGTTCTACTTCCTTCCATCATGCTGTAGCTCTTCCGAGGCTCTCAGGTGTACTCCTTTTTCCTATTAATAGAATTGCGGAAGTTAGAAGCAACAATGAAGATAATCAAGCCCCTTCTTAGGTGTGTGTATACACACCAGGGGCAAAAGGGGAAACTTGGCTCTAGGTCCTTCTTCAGTTCTGCCTCCCAAGACATAGCTCATGCTGAATAAATTCTCCCTTGCTCATAACAGCTACAGTCCCCATTCATCAATTCTGTGCTCCATCAGCTGTGCTGAAGGGCTTTGTGTAAGACCTCTCTCTTTTTTTTTGGTACCCAGGATTGAACTCAGGTGTACTCGACCACTGAGCTACATCCCCAGCCCTATTTTGTGTTTTATGTAGAGACAGGGTCTCACTGAGTTGCTTAGCACCTCGCCTTTGCTGAGGCTGACTTTGAACTTGTGATTCTCCTGTCTCAACCTCCCTAAGTGCTGGGATTACAGGTGTGCACCACTGTGCCTAGCTAAGACTTCTCTTTACTGCTCCCCCAACAGTCCCCTGTGATGGTTGAGGTGACCATGCCCATTTTACAGAGGAGTAACAGAGGACAGGTGAGAACATCCTCATCTGAGGTCACAAAACCCAAACTCTCCCCATAGCACCTTCCTCCCCATAGATATATGTATGTACTTATATCGAGATAAATTAACACAACACAGAATGGACCATTTTGGAGTGTAGAATTTAGTTCATTCCCAATGGTATACAAGTACCACCATTATCGTTCCTGATGTTCATATCATTTCCCCCAAAACCCCTGTACCTATTAAACAGTCACTCCTCAGTTCCATTTGCTCAGGCCCTGCAAACGCCCACCTCCTTTGTCTGATGGACCTGCCTGGTCAGCCATCTCACATAAAGGAGTCGTCCAACATGTGATCGTGTGTGTCTGATTCTTTTTCTTCACACAGCACCTTGAGGTCCCTCACACTGCAGATGCAGTCTCACCCGCTGTGGGGTCCTCCCTGCTCCTGTTCCTACTACCTCTCCCTGTGGCTTCTCTCTAGGCAAGGGCCTCCTCAGCCCATGTGCCCCGAGCAGCATGATTCCACGGTGGCACCTTGGATTATTTGAAATCTTCTGCAATCAAACTGACATCCAAAGCCTGACCTTCTGCATCAGGAGGGGACTCCACCATTTTGCCTGTGGCTTATTGACTATCAGGTCCCTAGGCACCTCTTCAGAGAGACTGCTAGCTCTGTGAGAGGTCAACCTGCCGTCTCCTTCATGGCTGTACTTGGAGCACAGCAGCAGTGTGTGGCCTATGACAGGTATTCAAACTATTTGGTGAGGTGTGCATGAATAAATGAATAAAAGACAAGATCAGCCACCCCTCCACCCACCCCAAATGCAACCAGACCTCTTCCATCAGCCCATGTCACCTTCTCCATAGGTCACTTTCTTCTAATATCCAGTATAACTTCATGCCACCCAAGGGCACAGGGAGGAGCCAATTCTGCCTGCCAAGTCTCTTCATCTCTCATGCTGGAATGCCATCCCCTGACAAAAATGGCTGAGAGCCACTTAGCAATGGAACCATTGGAAGCCAGCCTGGACACATCCCACCTGTTGGCATGTCCTTGAAGGACATGTTATACATTCCAGGACTTTTGGAGATGTCTCCAGGCAGCTAGTGGGCAATGGGAAGGTGGCTCTGGGACTCAACACTGAAAACTAAACATGTGGCTGGCATGGTGCCTGCCTCCATTGGGCCCCCTGTTGCCTCTGAAGAGTTATTAGGAGCCCTGTCAAGGTAGATTCCTGGCATACCTTCCTCCACCAATCACAGAAATTAAACAAACAAAATAGCCTGTCTTGCAAGAGGGATAGAAGAACAGACAGCAGGCGGAAAGGGAAAGATGGTTCCGTCCAGCTTGTCGGTCTTCTTCGTCCTCATTAGCCTCTTTCTTCCCTGGATTTGGGGCCGCCCCACCTCCAAGGGCCACCTGCTTCCTGGACCCTAGCCTCTGCCCTTCATGGGCAACATTTTGCAAATAGACCCTAAAGGATTTCTCAACTCCTTCCAGGCAGTGAGATGAGAGGGGGAAGGAAGAGCAAAGGAGGGAATGGGTGGAGGAGAAACAGTTCAAGGCAGCAAGACAGTCAAGGGTCTAACTTGGGGTAGAAATCTCCAGAAAAGCTTGGGAATTCTTTTTCAGCCATAATCTGGCCCCATAAGGCAGGTAGAGAAGCTTCTGGAGTTCCTATGCATGGAGGAAGATGCATGGAGGGAGGATGGACTAGGCGGGGATAGTCTGATAGATTTGGGACTTTGAGTAGTGCTCCTGAAGCAGGGACAGGAGAAGTCCAGGAGATGTGATTCAGTGTGGCAAGTGTGATTCATAAAATTCAGAGCTGAGAAAATTATTGAGAAAGCTGAGACAAAGACCACCTGGGGAAGGACATGGTGTTGAATGAAGCTACTAAGTTCAGGTTGGGTTCTTCCCTGATGGGGTTGCAGGGAGCAGGGTTCAGGCTCCACTGGAAGAAGTGTCCAGGTGTCAAACCAGAAGAGCCTTCTCTGGGGTTCGATAGTGAGATCTGGACCCCATGTCCACAGCTGTGGGAGAAATATGGGGACGTCTTCACAGTACACCTGGGATGCCAGACAGCTGTCATCCTGTGTGGATATGAGACCATGAAGGAAGCTCTGGTGGATCAAGCTGAGGCTTTTTCTGGCAGAGGGCTCATTGCCATCATGGACTCCATCTTCCAGGCAACTGCTGAGTGGGGCACAGGGTGGGGACTGGGGGGACCTGGGAATGCATGAGTGCTCCCAACCTTCCTTCTGTGCCCCACCAATCAGGTGTGAGTTTTGCCAATGGAAAGTTTGGAAGGTCCTCCAGTTGTTCTTTCTGACCACCATGAAGGACTTTGGGATGGGGAAGTGGAGCATTAAAGAGAGAATCAAGGAGGAGGCTCAGAATTTGGTGGAGGAGCTGCAGAAATCCCAGGGTCAGCCCCTGGGTACAGGTTCCACAAGACTCAGAGACAGGGGCAGGGAAATGTGGAGACAGGCTCAGGGAGAGAGAAGAGCAGGAGAATGAGCTATAGAGACAGAGGAAGGAGGGAGAGAGACATCAAGAGAGAAAAGTTCAGGATACAAAGATCTAGAAATAGAAATTTCAAGGAAAAGTTTTAAAAATGAAAGAGTCAAAGATATAAATAGAGCCAGGGGAGACATAAAATATTAGTGAGGTAATAGAGAGGGGCATATGAAAGACGGACAGAAAGAGAACTGACATAGTCTTGGAGAGAGAATTAGAGACAAGAAAGATGGAGAGACACAGATGTACAGTCAGACCAAGAGAGACACCAACAGAACAGGAAACACAGAGAGGAAGATGTGCAGAAAGAAAAGCTTAGACTCAAAGGCCAAGTGATAGATGAGGTGTCCAAGAGACAGAGAAACCCACCTCACAGTGAAGATGGTGCCAGCCAGGTCAAAGTCACCCAGGAGGACAATGCAGTGGAAGTGACACCCAGACCTCCATGATGGACCTCTCATCTCCAGGGACCTATGTGACCTGACCTTCCTCTTTCACTCCATCACCACCAACATCATCTGCTTCATTGTCTTTGGTGAATGCTTTAATGACCAGGACCCAAATTCAAACGTCTGCTAAGTTTACTGAATGAAAACTTCACCATCCTCAGCTCCTTCTACAGCCAGGTGAGGTGAAGGATTCCTTGGAATCTGGGTGGGTAGATCCTGGGATGAGAGTGGGTGCTCCCTGACCAGAGCTCAGGACCAAGAAGGCAGGGTGGGTTCAGGCATCAGAAGGGGAGGAGCTTATTTGAATCTCTCCTTGCTTCTGAGTAACAGGCCCACAAGGACCCGGCTAGCATCTGTGGTGCCTTTGTAATGAGAATTAGAAAACAGCACCCCTTCCTCGAGGAAAAACACTGTTTAAGTTCATTTACTATTGCACAGCCCAGGAAGCTCTGCCCTGGGGAGCTTCCCAAGTCCTGGCTATGGGCACACATGCAGTCTCGTTTTACCTGCTCACACACACTCCTGCCCTTGGAATCCGAGGTACACATGCCACCAGCCCAGCACACACATCACCCCCTATACTCTCCAGGTGAGGTGATGAGTCATGTTGGGGGTAGGAATTAGGCCTGCCAAAAGCATGGGTGGTGAGAGATCCCAGCTACATGTAAAGCTGAGGCAGGAGGATTACTGAGTCCAGTCTCAGCAACTTAGCAAGACCTTGTCTCAAAATAAAAAAATAAAAAGGCCAGGGGCTATATGTAGCTCAATGGTAAAGTGCCCCTGGGTTCAATATCCAGTGTGATCTGGGTGTGGCGTGTGCGTGTGTGTATGATGTGCCTGTAAAAGCCAGATGACCAAAAGGAGGCAGATTAAAACCGCTTGGCAAGGCTTTATTGGAAATACATGCTCTGGGGGCTGAACTCTCCCGTCCATGAGGGTGTGTACAGGAGAATGCCAAGCGTGTTCAGGCATACAGACAATTTTAAAAGGCCCAGTCAGGAAGGAGAGGGCTTAGGGCAGGAAGAGAAGGCCAGAGTCCTTCCTGGATAAGTCAGGAAAAACCCACTGATTGACAAGAGCCTCTACTGGTGCTGTCAGCGTCTGGCTGGCCGCTCCCTTGCGCAGCTACCCTGACCAGCCCCCGTAATTGGACACCCTGGACCCTGAACTGACCTAACAGTGCCCACACATGTTGGGCTGGGAAGCACATTCCTCTATGAACTTGGTTTTAGATGTCGCAGTGTTGCATAGGGCATAACTTCAAGGCTGCCAGTGGAAGCCCAGGGGCCCAGCACCAGCCCATGGAGAGCACAACAGGTTCTGGGAGTTTCCTGTCTCACCCTTAGGTGTTTGAACTCCTCTCTGGAATCCTGAAACATTTGCCTGGCCCGCATACTCATCTGTGCAGAATCATTCAAGAACCAAAAGATTTTATCACTGAGAACATTGAGAGGCATCAAGAAACCTTGGACCCCAGCGCCCCCAGGGACTTCATTGATTCCTTCCTGCTCCACATGGACAGGGCAAGGCCAGCCTAGATTGGGGCTGGGTGGAAATGAGAGTGCGGGGCACGGTACTGATGCCGAGCTAGCAGTGTGTTAAATACTGGCTGCGTCCTTATAGTTGGTAACTGAGTCACTGCCACAACCTCCATGGCTCCCATAATTCTTTCCCAGCCTCTCCAGAAATGTCTTCTTAGATTTTGTAAACTAAAGAGTTATCAGGCTCAAAACTCTGCTCCCTCCTCCTTCCTCTCATTCTGATTGGTCAGAGGCCCTCCTTCTGTGTTCTTATTGGTCTAGGTTCCTGTCCGCTCTCACTGGTCTGGCAAATCCATATAGAGTGTTCAGTAGTTTCATTGTAGTCCCTGGATAGACAGCTGCAATGGCCAATCAGGAAGCAAAGATGCCCGAAAACAGAGAGGAATCACAAAGCTGCAGCAATAATTAAGCAATAGTGTTTATTGTTTACAATTACAATACTAAACAACCCCATGCAATGAACTGAGGCACAGAAAGGTTATTGTAAAGATTACACAACCAGGAGAAGATGAATTAAGCCACTCAGCAAGGCTTTATTGGAATGCCCACCCTCGGACCAAATCCCTGGTCCATCAGAGTTAGTCGGGAGAAATGGCCGACCCAGCGCCATTTCAACAGAGAATTTCTTGAACAGAGAATTTCAAGAAAAACCCGGCCAGAAAGGGTGTGGAAGGGGTGGGCTCAGGGACAGGAAGAGAAGGCCAGAGTCCTTCCTGGATAGGTCAGGAAAACTCGCTGATTGACAGGAGGCGTGTCCACTAGTGACGTCACATCAGGCTTGCAGCTCTGCCTCATAGCTGCTGACCGGTTTCCTTAATTGGGCATCTTAGACCCTGACCAGACCTAACAGTTATGTTCTTGCCCCTAAACGCAAAGTTAGGAAATGGCAGGACCTGAGTTTAGACCCAGGAATTTTGGCTCCAGACCTCACTGCTGTTGCTACTCTGTAGACCTTGAGTAGAGGAAAGAGAAAATAAGGAAGAAGAAAAACTGGTGTAGGGTAATCTCGGAGTTGGAGGATAGAAAAGAAGACCCAGAAACTGGAAATTTTTGCAAGGAGAGATGTTAAAGATTATCAGCCTTTACCCACAAGAGCGATTTGTTCCTGAGAGGGAGTTCCACCATAAGAACCTCGTCCACACAGTGCTCTCATTGTTCTTTGCTGAAACAGAGACCTCCGACACCACCCTCCGAAACGTGCTGTTGTTGCTTCTGAAGAACCCAGATGTCTTGGGTGAGCAGGTCCTCTGTGTTGGGCAGGGTCCAGGATGGCTCTACCCATGGTGGGAGGTGGTTGGTTAATGGGTAAAAACAGATTTTGGCCCTGATGGGTTAAGAAAAATAAAAAATCCATTCCAACCCAGATGTACCACTTATAATAAATTGTAGCTACTGAAAACACTTTGATATTGACAAGGTACTTTACAGTTGACAAAATATTTTCATTCAAATGTAGTTTAAAAGTTACTTTTGTGCTTTATGATGTGTTTTGTAGTTTGCCAAAAGAGGTTTACAAAACATGCACAGATCACAAAGCATTACCTTTTCGCAAAGCATTTTGCAGTCTGCAAAATCACATGGCTCTTGAAAGAAAACCTTAAGGTTCACAAGCAACTTGACGATTTCGAGTAAATTGCTGATTTATGATGGATCTAAAAGCTCTTTGATGCTTGTGCTGATGGTTTGCAGAGCAGACTTGGAGAAACTCTCATCTAATCAAAACTGCTTCCCCAGAAAGGGAAAGTGACTTATCCAAGATCACATAGCAAGTCAGTGAGAGAAAAGGGTATGACATTAGTTCCAGCCACAACTCATTCTCAGTAAAAGAAGAAGCAAAAACAGGAGGGTGTGACCTTAAGAGTTGAATTAATTTCCACTCACCCATCTTTACTCAAATGGACATGTCTCATAATTAGAATGGAAGAATTAGACAGGACTTCTCCCTAAAGAAGGCATTGACTTTCTTTCCTGATGCTTTCATTGAGAAGGAGTGATAATACCTTAATGAAGAGTTCTTAAGTCTCTTTCCCCAGCCTGCAGGCCACACTTCAGGTGCCTTTGTTGAGCCCGTTTGTTATGGGTTTTCATTGATGTGGCTCCTCATACGCTGTCCATTTCAGAGAAAGTCCAGGCAGAGATTGACAGGGTGATTGGCCAACACCACCTTCCAGCCCTTGAAGACGGAGCAAAAAGGCCTTACACGGATGCTGTCATCCATGAGATTCAGAGATACAGTGACCTTACCCCAATTGGTATCCCACACTCCGTCATTCAAGACACCAACTTACAAGGATATCATCTCCCTAAGGTGAGACCTGAAGGGCCACAGACTCATGGATGGAGGATGCCAGCTTATGATAGTTATGTAGTCTTATGATAGTTCATATCTCTGGTCACTGGGCTATATGGAAGATTTTTATTTCCATATTTTTATGGGGTGAGGGAGATTTTGGAAATATAGAAATGTCCTTTCCATTCTTTCTTATTTTTAAAATTGGATTAGACTTTAGAGTTTCTTTTGCTGAAAAAAGTAGCATATACTTATTAAACTTGTTCTATGATGGAGCTGTCTTTTTCCTTTCCTCATCTGCCCCAACTTCCTCTTTCATGAGAAGGTGCTGACAGTTTGGCATTTCTGCTTCCACATTTCCTTTCAGATTATATAATCATATACCCTATAGACATGAAGGTCATATCATGCTACATCTGTTATTTTGCAGCTGTGTGGACAGTGTGGTAATCTTCTTCCATGCCTATACTTATGTTCACACCAACACATTTTGCTTGTTATTTTATGTGTTTGTGTGGTTTCTCTTTTATGATCTAACAGTTGCACATCATTAGGCCAGTGCCTGTGGTTCTAACTCATTCCATTCTCCCATGGTGCCATGTATTCTTGAGTTGTATGTATTTAGAGATGATGTTCACAATATCAAACTACCCTCATCACCAACTCCTCAGATTAGAGTCTGGCCCTAGTGATGGCGTGCAGTGCTTGGTGGTCTCAGCCGAGCCAAATGGGAATATGTAGTTGATGGATCATAGGGAAGTCCAAAGGGTCTCAAGGGAAGAGGGATTAGGGTGGTCAGTAGGGATATCCAGAAGGCCCAGGACACAACTATTAATGAAACAGGGCAAAATTATTTTAGTAATTTAGCCTCCACCTGCAGAGCTTTGTTGTGGGTAAAACTTGTCAACTGTGGATGTACAGTAATTGATTCAATCACACCTAATTGATGGCCATTGGGGTCTCTTGAATTTGATACCATCTCAGAACACTACTGTGTACCCCGTCATGAGCTCTGTCCTCCATGACCCAAGCCATGTTGAGAAGCCAGACACCTTCTACCCTGGACACTTCCTGGATACCAAGGGCAACTTTAGGAAACAGGAAGCCTTCATTCCTTTCTCCATGGGTGAGCTGCTCCCTTCTCACTTATGAGACTGTTCTGTGTGATTTTCTCCCTTTGTCTATATCAAACACTGGGTGGAAAAGGTGAGGATTCTGAAAGGAGAGGGGGAATGATGTAAGACAAAGGGGGAGATGAAGTTGGTGGCACAGATAAAAGTAGAAAACCAAGGCCCACACATGCATAAGCACAGGAAAACCAAACAAATGAATGACTTATAATGGAGTCCCTGTTGTGTGCCAAGAGTTGGAAAAAGCATTTTCATTTTTTTTCCAATTTTTACACAGACAAGAAATTAGTCAAGTTGAAGATGAAAACCACCTGTGATTCACCAACAAAAACATACTTGTTGGTATTACAGAGAGTGTCCTTCCACATTTTAATTACACATATTCGTGCCTATGAAGTTAGCTGATGGATAGCTAATAGCTAGCTAGCTGGATAATAAGTAAGTAAGTGAAAGAAAGATTTAAAGAGAAGAAAGAAAGGAGCTAGAAAGGATGTGAAGAGACAGAAAATGTACCGAGTTATTTTTGTTAGTCAGTTGTTGAAATCTACACCCAAGCCTGGAATAAGGGCCAGCAGGAACTTAGGCCACACAATTTTTCAATATATATCTTAAATTCTAATTAGGTTTACATGACAGCAGAATGTATTTTGATTCATTGTACACACAGGAAGCACAACTTTTCATTTCTCTGGTTGTACACAATATCAAGTGACTCCGTATGTGCAGTCATACGTGAACCTAGGGCATTGTTGTCCATCGCATTCCACCATCTTTCCTGCTCCCATGTCCCATCCCTTCCCTCCTCTCCCCTTTGACCAAAGTTTCTCCATTCTTCCCATGCCTGCTCTCACATTAGGGATCAGCATGCACTTATCAGAGAGAACATTTGGCCTTTGGCTTTTTGGGATTGGCTTACTTTGCTTAGCATGATGTTCTCCGGCTCCATCCATTTACCTGCAAATGCCATAATTATGTTCTCTTTTAATGCTGAGTAATATTCCATTGTGTAGATATACCACAGTTTCTTTATCCATTCATCTATTGAAGGGCATCTAGGTTGGTTCCACAGTTGAGCTATTGTGAATTGTGCTGTTATAAACATTGAAGTGGCTATGTCACTGTAGTATGCTGTTTTTAAGTCCTTTGGGTATAGACCAAGGAGTGAGATAGCTGGGTCAAATGGTGGTTCCATTCCAAGTTTTCTAAGGAATCTCCATACTGCTTTCCAGATTGGTCGTACCAATTTGCAGTTCCACCAGCAATGTATGAGCGTGCCTTTTCCTCCACATCCTTGCCAATACTATTGTTTGTATTCTTGATAGCTGCCATTCTGACTGGTGTGAGATGAAATCTTAGAGTAGTTTTGATTTGCATTTTTCTAATTGCTAGAGATGTTGAACATTTTTCATATATTTGTTGATTGATTGTATATCTTCTTCTGAGAAGTTTTTGTTCAGCTCCTTAGCCCATTTATTGATTGGGTTGTTTGTTTTTTGATGTTTTTTGAATTCTTTATATATCCTGGAGATCAGTGCTCTATCAGATGTGCATGTGGCAAAAATTTGTTCCCAGAACACAGGCTCTTTGTTCATCTCATTGATTGTTTCTTTTGCTGAGAAGAAGCTTTTTAGTTTGAATTCATCCCATTTATTGATTCTTGCTTTTATTTCTTGTGCTTAGGAGTCTTGTTAAGGAAGTCAGGGCCTAATCTGACATGATGAAGATTTGGGTCTACTTTCTTCTCAATTAGGCACAGGGTCTCTGGTCTAATTCCTAGGTCTTTGATCACTTGAGTTGAGTTTTATGCATGGTGAGAGATAGGGGTTTAGTTCCATTGTGTTGCACATGGATTTCCAGTTTTCCAAACATCATTTGTTGAAGAGACTATCTTTTCACCAGTGTTATGTTTTTGTAGGCCACACAATTTAAGGAGTGCTCGTGTTTAGTCACGTGAAGGTCCCTTTTCAATCGCTTACCCATAATTTAACTTTTAGCAACTGACTTGAAATGTGTCATATACTAAAACCTTAAATTCCCTTAAGTCTATTTCTGTTTTATGGATATCAGTGCACATCCATGCTGATTTGTGCCTTGCCTGTCTTTTCTAGCTATACCATCCATACCTGAAAATCATCATGCTTTATAATATGTTGTAATATTTCACAGGGGTTAGTCCTCCTCTGTCACTCTGATTTTTCAATCTCCTACGGCTATTCTAACATATTTCTTTCTCTTCCAACTATACTTAGTATTACTTTGTCAAGGTCCCCCCAAAACCCATAGTGATTTTGTTAGGATTAACATAATTGTAGAAATTGGGATGCCTTTGGAATTTGGAAACTTCACATTATAAAGAATCCTAGACAAAATAACGTGAGTCTCCATTCAGTCAGCTCTTATGTCACTTAGAATATCATTTGCATTTTTAATTTTTTTTAAATCTGAGTTTTTCACAGTTCTTTCTAAATTTATTCCTCCATTTAAACCTCTTGGTTTTTGCTATTGTTCACAGAATCTCTTTTCATGGTATTTTAAGTGGTTTTAATCAGAATTTCTGAAAGCCACTGATTTTGATATATTTCTGCTGTAATGAGACAGTTTCTTGACATGTTTATCACTAATAGCTTTTCATAGATTCTCTTGGGATTTCCAGATAATTGATCATATATAGCATCTGCAACTGATATTTTGACCTAATCCTTTCTTACATTAAATCCATATATTATGTTTTCCCTAACATCACAGACTAGTACTTGTCTGATTCCTAATTTTAAGCAATAAGTAAGTAAATAAATAAATAAATAAAGTTTAAACATTCAGTTTTTTCTATTAAGCTTACTGCTGGCCATAGTCTTTTTAAGACATTTTATTATTTTATGATTATTCTATCATGTATTTATTATTATTCTATCATATTTATTTATTATTATATATTTATTATTCTATCATCTATTTATCTCAATTTTAAATTAAAGAAAGATCTCCCTCTCTACCAGTTTCACAATTTTTTTTTTTTTAGCTTCTAATCAGGATTTGGTGTTGAGTATTCTCAAGTATATTCTCAGCTCCTGTCATGATGACCAGACTGTTTTTTTTCTTTGATCTATTAAAAAAATCAGATGTGTTAGAGTTGAATCATATGTTCCTCTGTAAAGCTGGAATCAGAGAGGCCCAGGAGAGCAGGGGGCTTGCCCACAGCCCTGTGGGAAGCCATGGTTTCTGTTGGTCAGGGGAGCTACTCTGTAATCAGTAACCTGAACATCACCGCAGCTCAAGGCCAAAAAGTTAATTTCAAGCTTAAGCTGTATGTTCATCCCAGCCAGCAGGGGGCCTGGACTTATCACAGTCATGTAGAGACTGGGGCTGATGGGGACTCATCCTGCTGTATACAGAATCAGTGGAGAAGTCACAACACAATCAATTTATCCCACTCCTTATTGGCCAAATCAAGTCCCATCCAAGTTCACCATGACAGATGCTTAATGTACCCTGAGGTGTGGCACGGATATTCCTGAAGGATTAGACAGTTTATGGTACTCCCAGAGGCAGATCTCTGGGCTTCCTCCTTTTCCCAGGAGGCTGTCCTCAACAGGATGCAACCCAAACTGTGCCCAGCCCAGGGACATGGTTGTTGCTCACCCTTGGTTATACCATGTGGACCCGAGTCTGAGCTGTACACTAGGGAACATTGAGAGCTTCATCCAGGGGGACACTTTTGCAGTGGTTGATTCCACCTTGGGATATGAGTGCAGAATCTGTGAGTGAAGGTGGGCAGGAGTGCCAGCCGAGATGCTTCACAAGCATAATGTGACCACCAGCCAATCAGCCCTGTTACCACTGGTGTGCTGGAACAGGATCTGGGAGGCTTACTGGGTTAGCTGCTGATTGGGGGAGGGCCTCAGGACCAGGGGGATGGGCCATGGTGAGCCAGACCAGAAGCTTTGAGCAGTTCAATATTCTAACAGCCAGTACAGATCAGCAGCCCACCCACTGAATGTCAGCTTAGGAGGGAACTGTGCAGGTCTCAGCTTACCTCTGCCTCTCTCTTGCTGCTTTCCATAGGACACATAAGAGAAGTTCTTCCATGATCTTCATAATTTGGATTGTTGATAATAAACTTAATCAGAGACATACAGAGCAAGGGAATGTGAAAGAGGTAAAGATAAGGGACCAGGAGATGCAGAGGAGATGACACAGGACAGCTGAAATGAGGTGGAACAGAGAGGGACCCACGTACTCAGGTTATTTGTATGAAGGACAAGAATATAAACAGAAGTGCTTCACATGTAAATGTATGCATATGAGCATGCAAATGACCAGGGAGAATGGATGGGGCAACTGGGTGCTCTCCCAGGGCTCCCCTAACAATACCTCTCTTATGCCCCCAGGAAAACGCATCTGTCTGGGCGAGAGCCTGGCCAGCTCTGAGCTCTTCCTCTTTTTGACTTCCATGCTGCAGAGCTTCTCCTTGGGGTGTCCTGATGCCCCAGAAGACATCGACCTCACACCACCCATGAACAGGCTGGGCAAGTTGCCCCCTGTGTTCCAACTGTGCTTCCTGCCCTGCCACAGAGAGAAAGAAGGGATGCAGATTTCCTCAGGATCCTTTCATTCGGTCCCCATACCCCAAAAGAATGAGGTCTCTTGAGCTCCTCCTTGCTCCTTCTCTGCTGTGGAAAGTGATTCCTGTAGTCTGTCCTCCATCCAGCATGCTGTAGTCTCCATTTACCTCCAGATGGCATTCAAAGTTGACCAAGGGAAAAGGGTCAAGAAATACTCTCAAGAACTTAGTGCCACCCCCCCCTTTTTTTTTCTGCCACAAGACTAACAAAGTCCTTGATAGGTCTGCGTCTTCAGTCTGAATCCCCAAATAAAGAAGACTTGCAACTCAGTCTTGAGCTGACTTTTTATAAAAATGAAGGTGAGTAAGAAGTACACATTAGCTGTTGTAAGCAATGGAGATCCTGAGATTTCTTGTTACTGCAGCATAACTTGGCATAAGCTCACTGAGAGAATATTGCTGCCGGTGACACAGTGAAAGAAGAAAGAAGGACCTGTGGCAGCCATCATCTCCTGGAATGAATCTTACTTCTTGTCCCTCTTTCTATTTTCCATGTACTTCCCCCCAATTCTTATCTATATTTTTTCTTTACTTTTCTTTCTGTGAATACAAACATTTGTGGCTTTTTTCCTACAATTTTGAGGCCAGCACTGTCTGACCTTTTTCTCTTTTGTTTATCTCTGTTTCTAACTACTACTAATACTGCTTTTGTTTCTTTATAAAGGGAAATGATCACTTTGATTCATATTCTGTTGACAAAAGCAAACCATGTATTAGTTTCATGTTACTACAACCAAGATATGGAGGCAACTAATTTATAAATATAAAAGGATTTTTTAAAAATCTCATACTTTGGAGATTAAATGTCATGGAGACAACATTGGCTCACTTCCACTGAGGACAGAGGATGGTCTGCATCATTGCAGGAGTGCATAAGGTCACATCTAGAGCCAGGAAGGAGAAAGAAAGAGAGAAGTGGCAGTGGGGAGAGAGAGGGAGCAGGTGGAATTGTACTTCCTCCTTCAAGTGAAGGCCCTCAGTGACCTAAGGACCTCCTACAAAGCCCCATCTCCTAAAGGTTCTGCTACCTCTTAATAGTGCCACCCTGTGGACTAAGACTTGCACACGTAGGCCTCTGGGAAACACCTGAACCAAACTGTAGCTCATGGCTGTGTAGCTTCATGTGAGAGAAGAGATGTAATATTGACAGGTGTCTAGAGGGGCAGGATGGGAATACTGGTGCATATCCTAGATGATTAATACAAGCTCTGCACATTCTGGAAGTTCATCTCTATATGCAAGCATGAGCACAAGAGCCACACTTTTCCCACTCTTTCTGTGGGCTAAAGGGAGATCAGTGTTAGTGTTAGTCTCCTTTCTTTAATCACCTCTCTTTCAGAGGGGTGGGGCTGTTGGGAATCAGGATTTCTCTGTGACCTTGGTAATCATTTTAGGACTTGAGGTGGGGGTAAAAGGGACTGCTGTTCTAATTGGCCATAGCAATAGTAAGGTCTCTTGCAGAAACCGGCACATGAGAAAACACTTGGCCACCTCAAAAACCACTTTTTACTACAAATTCCTTGGTTTACAACCTACCTCATGGGTTACCAAATACTTGGCTGTTTACAAATCACATTTTTCCCCCATGTACAAAGTATTCTATAATTTAGAAGGAGTTTTGTTACAAAATTGTTCATCTTTTCCACATTCTTTTTCACATGCTGAGTATTTAAAAGTGTGAAGTATCTTAGATTTTGGATTTTAAGGTACAATGGGGGGGGGTGTGTGGCAGAGCAAGATGGCAGCTGAGTCAGATCCTTCAATGATCATCTCCTCCCAGACACACCAATATGAACCTCTATTTATGAACCAGACTTCACTTGAGCTCAGGGAACTGGGTCCCTAGAGACCATAGTGCCTGGTTTTAGTATAATGAAAAGAGAAATTGAAGAAGGCAGGAAGGAAAGATCTGCCAGGGTCATCCTTCCCCATCTCCAAGCCATGCAATGTGGAGAGAGATGCCTCTACTTAGGACAGGGAGCGGGCATTAAGATGAAGCCTTAGACTTGACACCCAGGCCCAGGCTTAGTAGAGTGGAACACCATGGGGGGAAGAGCCCCACAACTCCTACCTCCAGGCCAATAGCTGTGGACTGGGCCACTGGGAATGCTTAGCTGGGGGATTGGCGACCTATACTACCTTTCCTCCAGCCTGGGACAGCAAGGAGAGAGTAGTAGTGCATTTGTCTGGGAGCAGGGCTACGTGCAGTAGGCAAGCCATGAGGGCATGGACTTGGGTCCTCCCCATTGCTACTCTGGGCTGGGTGCACTGTGGGTGTACTACACAGCTTTGTAGTGTTCTTGGCCACAGGTATGGCACAAGAGCCTGGGATGGTCCTTTTGTGATGAGTTTCTCCAGAGCTGGGGAGAATCCTGCAGTTTGCAGTCAGAAGCTGGTGACCGTGGATGAGGCATCTGGGTCTACCCCAGCTTCGAGGAAAGACTTGTGGAGATGGGCTACTTTAGACCCTGCCCCAGTTCATGAGGAAAACACATCAGTTATGTGGATTTGGGACAACCTGGTTTCGAATTTTCCTGCAGTGCCAGAATAGCAACAGCTTGCCAGCAGAACATTCATGGCAAACCTGGACTTCAGGGTGCCCTCTAGGGCTAAAATAAATAGATTGAGTACAAACTCAGAAATAAACAGCCTGCTTAGAATTTCTGGAAGGACAGGCACAAATGAAGGCAGATTATGAAGACTGGAATAAGCATATAATCCTTCAGTGAGAGACGAGGCCTCAGAACAGCAAGCATCAGACATCAGGAAACCATGAGCTTTCACCTAACGAATATCAGAAATAGTCACAATAAGATGCCAAACCAAGTTTATCAAGTATGGGTAAACTCTGGGATGGAGAATTTAAAGCATCTGTTTTAAGGAAACTCAGTGAGCTTCAAGAAAACACAAATAATTGAACACTCAGAGAGATTTAACAGAGAAGAAAGCAACTAAAAACATAAGGATTAAGAATAGTGCCAAATCAATGAAATTGAGAATAAAAAATATGTAGGATCAATGTAACAGAGTTGGTTCTTTAAAAGATAAACAAGATTGATAAACCCTTAGCCAAACTAATCAAATGAAAGAGAAGCCCTAATCCAACAAAATTAGAGGTGAAAAAGAAGAATCACCACACACATTGCTGAAATCTAGAGGATATTTAGAAACTATTTTGAAAATTTATATTCTAATAAATTGGAAAATGTAGAAGATATTGACATATTATCCATTTAACCCAGATACATTGAAACAAGAGGACATAAAAAGTCTAAGTAGACCCATATCAAGCAACAAGATTGAAGCAGTAATTCAAAGTCTTGGAACAAAAATAAACCCAGGGGGATTCTCAGGTGAGTTCTACCAGATATTCAAAAAAGAAGTAATGATAATCCTTCTCAAATTATTTCATGAAATGGAAATGGAAAGAAATCTCCCAAATTCATTCTACGAAGCCAGTATCATCATGATATCAAAACCAGAAAAAGACACATCAAGGAATAAAAACAAGAAAAGTATATTTCTAATGCTCATAGATGAAAATCCTTAATAAAATATAGCAATCCACATTCAAAGCACATGGAGAAGATAGTCTATCATGATCACATTGGTTTCATCCCAGGAATGCAAGGTTGGTTCAACATGCACAAATCAATAAATGTAATTCATCACATAAATAGAATCAAGGACAAAAATCACATTATCATCAATAGATGCAAAGAATGTCTTTGAACAAAATTCAGCACCTATTCATGATAGAAATACTGCAGAAACTAGGGATCAAAGGAACGTGCCTTAACATAACAAATGCAATATCTGACAAACCTAAAAGCAGCATAATACTAAATGGATAAAAAAATGAAAAATTTTTTTTAAAAAATCAGAAATAAGACAAGGACGTCTACTCTCACCACTCCTATTCAATGTAGTTTTTGAGACTTTAGCCAGAGCAGTCAGGCAAGAGAAGGAAATTAAAGGGATACAATTAAGAAAAGAGGAAGGCAACTTAGTTCTGTTTGCTGAGGACATGATGCTATACTTAGAAGCCTCCCACTCCTCCTCT
Organism: Geosciurus inauris; assembly: GCA_004024805.1. NCBI lineage: Eukaryota > Metazoa > Chordata > Mammalia > Rodentia > Sciuridae > Geosciurus > Geosciurus inauris. The sequence continues at coordinate 23,170 of PVHX01023899.1, forward strand.
CATCCCCACCAAGAAATCGCCAGAAGACTACTAGAGCTGATAAGGAAATTCATCAAAGCAGCAGGATACAAGATCAACATGCAAAAATCAATAGCTTTTCTATACTACAATAATGAATCTGCTGAGAAAGAAATTAGAAAAAAATTCCATTCATTCTAAGCAATCCTTAGGAATAAATCTAATCCTGGAATTGAAAGACCTTTACAATGAAAGTTATAGAACACTGAAGAAAGACATTGAAGAAGATCTCAGATGATGTAAAGACTGCCCATGTTCTTGGATAGGTGGAATTATTGTCAAAATAGCCATATTACAAAAGGGGACATACAGATTGAATGCAATTCACATTAAAATGTCAATGACATTTTTCATGGAACTAGTAAAAACAATCCTAAAATTAATATAGAAGAATGAAAGATTCAGAATAGCCAAAGCAGTACTGAGCCATAAGAATGATGCTGGTGGCATCACAATACCTGATCTCAAATTATACTATAGAACTATGCTACCAAAATAGCACCTTACTGGCATAAAAACAGTCCAACAAGCCGGGTGTGGTGGCTCAAGCCTGTAATCCCAGCACTTAGGGAGGCTGAGACAGGAGAATTGCGAGTTCAAAGCCAGCCTCAGCAACAGCGAGGTGCTAAGCAACTCAGTGAGACCCTGTCTCTACATAAAACACAAAATAGGGCTGGGGATGTGGCTCAGTGGTCGAGTGCCCCTGGGTTCAATCCTTGGTACCAAAAAACAAAAACAAAAACAAAAACAAAAACAAAAAAAACAGTCCAACAGACCAATGGAACAGAACAGAAGACATGGAGAAAAACCCACATAGATACAGTCATTTGATCCTTGATAAATTTACCAAAAACATATATTGGAGAAAAAATAGGCTTTAAAAAATGGTGCTGGGAAAATGGAACATCCATATGTGGAAGAATGGAGCTCTATCTCTACCTCTCATCCTGCACCAAGATCAATTCAAAGTGGATCAGTGACCTGCACATCAGACCAGAAACTTTGCAACTGCTAAGAGAAAATGTAGAGTCAACACCCCAACATAGTGGTTCAAGTACCGACTTCCTTAATAAGACTTCCAAATTTGTCCTTGTAAGCCCCTCAGTCCCAGGCCAACTGGAATGATTGTTTGTCCCACTTTGAAAGTTCCTGTTGAGAAATCCAACATGTCTCCAATTTTTGTTCCTTGTTAGTGTGGAAATAAAAGAAAAATTATGATTAAAAATAAGACTCCTATACGCAAGAAAAAAAAAACAATCAATAAAACCAAAAAACAAGTCTTCTGTATTAAGAAATAAAACCAAGAATCAATGAGTGGGATGGCTACAAATTAAACAGATTCTGTACACCAAAGGAAACAATTAGGAGTGCAGAGAGAGCCTAAAATTGAGAATAAATATTTTCTAATGACTCTTTTGATAGGGGACAAATATCCAGAATATATGAAGAACTCAAAAAATTCATCACTAAAATAAAACAAAACAAAACAGGCCAAGACAATAACTCAATCAATTAATGTGCAAATGAACTAAGCAGACTTTTTCCCCCCCCTTTGGGCTTACATGTTAACAGTGTAAATGATTCTTTGTACATAGATAGAGGATAACATATCAATTCTCTAGTTGTAAGTTGTATAGAATCACAACATATATGCAGTCATACATAAAGTTAGGGCTATGATGTCCATCATATTCCACCACCCTTGCTGTCCCCATGCCCCCTCCCCCCTTACACC
>PVHX01023900.1:0-24912 GCA_004024805.1 Geosciurus inauris
GTGCTGCTATAAACATTGAAGTGGCTGCTTTACTGTAGTGTGCTGTTTTTAAGTCTTTAGGGTATAGGCCAAGGAGTGGGATAGCTGGGTCAAATGGTGGTTCCATTCCGAGTTTTTTAAGCAGTCTCCATACTGCTTTCCAGATTGGTTGCACCAATTTGCAATCCCACCAGCAATGTTTAAGTGTACCTTTTTCTCTGACACATTTTAACATTAATGGTTATTTTGTTTTATGCTGACAGCAAATAACAATTTGCGATAAAATAAGATATCAACATCTAGAATATGGGGTTTTCATTTAATTTTAGAATGAGTGGCAAGTATCTGAGAATTTTTAGTAAAATAGGAGCTACATGTTTTACCAACAGAACTTCTTCAAGAGAGGGTTTTAGGTTTTGGCTACTTTGATCACTGCATTGTCAATTCTAACAGATAAGGAAGGAACTAGACAATCCAGATAGTTATTTTATGTCTTCCTCCACTTTTGCACATGAAACTACACTTAATTTGTATACATTTATATATATAAGTATATATAGAACTACATAAAATATAATACTATGCATATGTATATTGCACATGATTTGTGCAATTATTATATTTTATGTAGTTTTATATTATTATATCTACTTAGAAAATGTGAAAAAGGTGTTTCTTGAAAACATTTGTGCCCACATCATGAAACAGGAGCTATATAACTTACTATATTTGGTTGGATACAATAAAAAATAAAGAGTAGAAAGTAACTCAATATTTTTCTTCAGATTATTGCTGAAGAAAAATTAGCTACTGGTCTAACTTGCATCTCATGTTAATCTTCATGTATTCATTATTCTTTCTTCTAATAGAATGGTGGCCTTTTGCATATATCCCTTATCTAACCGGAATACAGAGAATGGTATTTCTTTCTTGGTACACCTGAAGTGGCTTCTCACCTCAGCAGTACTGAGGAGCTCCTATCCCAGTGTTCCCCTTTTTGGGATTTCTCAGCTTGGGAAGTTACTTTTCTTTACGTTTTTTTACAAAGTAAGAGTTTTCAATATCTTTTGCTGAGAAGAGTGTTTTAATGTATGAAATCTGAATCAAAAAAATGAATGCTTCCCTTCCACAAGACTATGGAAGCACCATAATGCTCTGCAAAATAATGACATGACCTCTAGGTCAGGGAAACTGAGAGCCTTGCTGCTCATAGAGTTGTATTTGGACAAGCATTGCTGCATCCCCAGGGAGCTTAGATCTGCAGATTCTCAGGCTGCAACCCAAAACTGCAGAACCAGAGCTGTTAGCAGCATCCTCAAGTGATGCATATACATTTTAAAGAGACATAGGCATTAACTATCTCAGTAAATAACTACTTCTTGACCTGGATCATGAGGTATAAATTGTGATGACTAAGAACACATGTATGAAAATTCATTAAATTACCAAAAAGTTAATCTTAAACATGAAGAAGAATGTAAAAACTAGTTATTTTATGCAAAACAATTAGACATGAATTATAAAAGTTGAAATAAGTATTAATTGTGTATATTACTTATTTCCTTCCTTATTTGGTTTATATTTTTAGAACTTTAATCAGTTTTAGAATGACTGTGATATCAGCTATTATTTAATCATTCTTAGAAAACTTTTACCCACACCAACCGTAAAAATAAGTTTTTAAGAAAGAACCTGTAGGGATGCATTTTTCTTCTTGTTCATGACTGAATCCATCATGCGTTGGCACTTATTAGATGCCCAATAAACACTTTTTGGTTTAGTTAACAAAAAACTTACACTTTCCTCACCAATAATTGGAACTCTTTATTTAAAATTCTCCTTGGCTTTCACTAAGTTTTAGATTTACAATAATACACATACAAGATTCCTATTTCTTATTGGTCCAGGCATCCATCTAGAGTTCCTTTTGATTTTCATTAGTCTTGATTAAGTTTGCAGGTATCATTGCAATTCTGAAAGTAGATAAAAAGATTGTAGAACAATCAAAATGAGAAAAGTGTGAGTTTATTCACAAATGAAGAAGATGAAGTATAGAACAGCATTTTACAACCAGAGATAATTCTGTCCCCTCTAGGGTATATGTGGCAATGTCTGGAAACATTTCTGGTTGCCACAATTAGGTTGGGGTGTTACAGACATCTAATAGGCAGAGACCAGGGATGCTGTTAAACATGCTACAATTCACAGGACGGTCCCCATGCAAGACAGTGTGGTCCAAGTTATTATAGTACTGAATTTGGGAAACTTTCTTATAGAAAATGAGAAACCCCCAATTATGTTGGTGGCAAAGATAAAGTAGAAAGGTCCAGGTAGAATGGCTTCTGGAATCACAGCTCTTGTGTCTCCAGGAACAGAAGAAGAAAGGAAAATAAAGATCACAACAGGTGACCAATCCAGGCTCCTTTTTCTCCTTTTTTTTTTTTTTTTTTTTTTGTCTTCTCATATCAATCCTAGCCTCAGAAATACCTATAGCTTGGTCATTGTTAAGCATACCATACTGGTGTTGATCAGTTTTCCATTACTGTATCAAAATACCTGAGATAATCAACTTAAAAAGAGAGAAAGGTTTATTTTGGCTCACAGTTTTAGAGGTTTCTGTCTATGTTTGCTTGGTGTTGGTGCTTTTGGTATTGTAGTGAGACAGTGCATCATTGTGGCAGTCAGTACATGATGAAACAAGCTGCTCACCTCATGATGACTTTGAGGCAAAAGAGAAAAAGAGGAAGAGGAAGGGGCTGGAGACCCAAATATTCCCTTTGAGGGAACATCCTCAATGCCTTAACTTCCTCCCACTAGGTCCTACCTCTTAAAACTCATAAAGCTTCTGCCACCTCCCAATAGAACCAATCTGGCAACCAAATTACACACATGGGCATTTAGGGGACATTCTAGATCTAACTATAGCAATATCCAAGGCAGTGGAAGCCTATTCTCAATTCCATTAAGCATATCCTTCCCAGAATTTAAATAATATATGAAATTGTTCTAATTATCTCAATTTCATGATAAGCACAGCTGCATATTTCAAACACTCACATGGTAATGGGTGTAAGTCTAGGAATTGAGGATGAGTCCAGATTCTTCCTCAGTCTGTTTTAGATGCCACAAAAGTTGAAGAGTGGTAGCAAGAGAGTCTCAGAAAGAATTGGGATATTCAAAACAGCAAATTGTTGCCTTGGTGATTTGTGGTACTTATCATTTATTTTCATCTGTCAACAGATAAAGAGAAGTCATTCCATAAACAGAACTAAAGGAAACACAACAACACCTCTGCATTTCTTTAGTTCCATGACACATCAGCCACATCATTACTAAAAGCAATTTGAAGACTTTCTGTAAAGTGATAAAAACTATTATAGTAATCTCCATTAAAATGTTAACTTCCTTTTATCTGCTAATTAATGAGATAAAGCCACAGAAGGAAGATGTGCTACCCCTGGCTTTTTTTGTTTGTTTTGTTTTAATTTTTGGAAAGGCAGTGCAGAAAGCCTACAGATTTAATAGACAAGGTAGGGGCATTTAATAATTTCTCACAGCAAGGGCTGGATGCTTGCACCATAGAAACCAATATAATGGCAGTAGGTTTTTGACTAGGAAGGAGCCAGGACCTGGCAAAAAAGAGCTCCAGTTTGCCTCCCCAATTGGTGAATAGTGGGGGAGTTTATTGGAAGGGAAAAGGAGGAGCTGCTTGCTGATTAGATGGTGAGAAGGGAGAGATTTTAGGATTCTTTTGTACAGGAGCAGACAGTCAGCATACTTCTTCATGGGTATCATGTTGATGGGAATTATTATGTTCTGTGTGAGAGATTTTGAGCTTGTGATGTTAAGAGGTCATTGATATTGCTTCTGTGCATGTCTACTTTTGAAAAGTCAGTTTCAAATCATGCTTGAGTGGATTCTGGAGGCTTTTGCTGGAAAAACAACTTAAATATTTCATTATTTAAAAAATTAATGTCTGAGTTTGTCTAGGCCTTAACTGATTTCAGTAACTGTCAAATTGCTTATTATTGTAATGCTATTAGCAATGTTTAGGAGATGGAGCAATGGCCTGATAGAAATCAAGAATAAATAGGTAAACTGCAGAATTTGTTTTGATTGTAGCAAAATTAAATGAATTCTGAGAAGTTTTAGGTTGGTAATTTAAAGGGAAGGAGTAGAGGGATTGGGTTGGTGCAAGGGCAGAAATTGCTCATTTTAAAAAAATACATTTTTTTAGTATATTTAAAGAATAAAACATGTTGTTAGATATATCTAACATTACTGTATAGTAAAATGTTTGCTATAGTGAAACGATTGAACATTTTCATAATTTCACATAGTTATCTATGACCCCACCCCCTGGGGCAAGAGTGGCAATAATTTGTTTAGCAACAAATCCTGACTATAATGTGGCACTATTAACTGTAGTCCTCAGGCCGTACATTAGTTCTTTCCACTTTTTCATCCTACATATTTTCTACTTTGTATCATTTGATTTACTTATCCCCATTTCCTCCCCCTACGTAGACCCTGGTGACTCTTATTTTATTCTCTAGAGAGATATTACTGTAAAGGGAAATATTATACTTAAAATGATTCAGAATAGCACTACTCACATGAGACTTAGAAATATCCTGGGACACTATTGGCAAAAAAAAAAATAGTCATCTCTGTATGATTTTTATTATACTTTTTCCCATGTTATTATTCCAATCTTGGTTTCAAATGGAAGAAAACAACATATTTAAATATTTATCATTCTGAGCAACCAGCTCCTGATTCAAAAAACCTGGCAACTATTAATAGAACAGATAATGAACCACTTTTTTATGAAATCTATGAGCAGACTGATTAATATGTTTTGCATGTTTATTGAGAGAGATGAAAGGAAAGGAGATAATAACTGCTTGATGAAAGTGATTACTTCAATTTCATTAGATTATTGTTTTTTTTCCCCTTGTGCTGTTAATATCCAGATAAACTAAATGCAAATGTTGGATGTACTTAGTTATAAAATATCTGAATTGTCTAAAATGTTTTCTTTTTCTTTTTATATCTTTTCTGGAGGTTTTTCTTTTTTGTAAATGCCAATTCTTGGGTTTATTGACTATTTTGGTGTTTGGGTCTGCTGTTTCATTTTTTATGACCGGACATTTATTATTTACTGTATTTCTTCCCACACTGCTCAAGACTTTTTGTTTTTGTAAGTTCTATGTTGAATAGGTTATTTTATTATTTTAAACAATGCTTATTTAAAATTATGCATTCACAATTTGAATGTTCCAAGTTTTTGATTTGTCATGATCCTGTTTCTTCTTATGTCTTTTTTTTTTTTCAGTATAGGGGATTGAACTCAGAGGCACTCCCCACTGAGCCACAACCCCAGCCCCATTTTGTGTTTTATGTAGAGACAGGGTCTCACTAAGTTGCTTAGTGCCTCACATTGCTGAGGTTGGCTTTGAACTCACGATTCTCCTGTCTCATCCGCCCAAAGTGCTGAGATTACAGGCGTGTGCCACTGCACCCAGCTTCCTTATGTCTTAATATATATTTCAACTTTCCTTTTTGATAATGAGAAATTTCATACTTAATTTACATACGGTAGAGAAAATTATGAATCAAAACCCCATCTACTTCTCAGTCAGTCGCAAACATTATCAAGGTTTTGTTAGTCTTCTTTCATGTATCTTTGCAAGATATGATGTCATTTTAATAACAAATATTCCAGTTTTGTAATTATTTGTATTGGTTGCTTGACTCATTATTATTTGGTTTTTAAATTAATTTTCATCTTATTCAAGTAATCTTTGTTTTTAGTAAGATGTTTAATGTATTAATATAGGCAATACGTTTTTTGATTTATTCACACCTGTTTATTGTCTTCTCTTATAGGCTATATTTTCTAATGGGTGATTGAAGATTAACAGGAATTCTATTTTTTTTCTTTCATTTTTATGGATTTTTCATGTTTTGTGAAATTTATTACAATACAAAATATACAGAGGAGTAAAATTATCTTAATTTCAGACAAACTAGTTATTAGCATTTCATGATATATCCTCCAGTATTTTTCTATAGTTATTTGAAATCGCTCTTTGCATATTACATTGTGTTCAATTTTCTTTTTCTTTCAACTAATATTACAGCATAATCATAACATCTCACTGAAGTTGTATCCATTGATGAGTTCCAATTTCAGATCTCTTGGGCATTTTCCCTATGCAAATTCTTCAATTTAGGGAATGCCACATCGTCTCTCTGTGTCTGGCTGTCTGTGATTGTTCTCTTTACTTCTTGAGCTGCTCTGGCTTATTCCTCCTTTTTCTTGAGATATCTACAATCATTCTCTGGCCTTTTAAATGTTAGTGCTTTGTTCCTTCTATTTTTCTAAGTCTACACAATTTGTTGATTCCTCTCATCTTCACAGCACTCTCATTCTTTTGGGGGGTTTATGGATCCCAGTTAAGAATCTAAATATAGCTGAAGGATCTCATATCTGTATCTTCATCCTAGAACAAACATAAATTAATAATTTCTTCCTTTGAGTTTTGCTCTCTTTCTCTACTCTTCACCTCAGATTGTAACCCCATTATTCATCCAGTCCTTTAGATTTACAAACATTTCTATGCAAGAAATATGGGCCTGAGTCATGTCTTTGGAATATTTGCTATAAGGTTATATTTAGTTTTTCTCATTGATTTGAAATAATATTATTTGTAAATGCTATTAATATACTTAAAAATATTTGACCTCATTCTTTCCTTTTTAACTGATTACATGAGAATGTTTAATGATAATGTAGTCACAAGCAGTACTCTTAGATTTTCTACACAGACGTTTATGCCTTAACAAACCATAAAAACATGTCTTAAAAGCCAAAGTTATATATTCAATATAAAACATGATTTTTAAAGCAGCTTTTCCAAATCTTCCACTAAAATACCTGTGAAGGCATTGAAAACAGATGCAAACTCCTTGCAGCATCAAACTAATGGGGAGTTGGATGCCAGAATGTGAGGAATAAAACTCCCAGATGGACATGCATTCTAAATAAACGTACGCACATTTCACGCCTTTTGGCACACCCAGCTTCCTCATGAAAGACAGAACATTGAAATCAAGATCAAGAGGCTGGACAATTTTTCCACTACCTACTTATATAAAGATGAATTGCTTAAGAAGTTACACCTTCATCTCTGTATGGCCAGAGGTAATCTTGCTTTACCTAGGACCTCCCTAGGTTCTGCCTCTTTGTGACTTGTTGGTACCTCTTTTATAGCTCTTAAGATATTGAATTTTTGTCCACTTTTCTGCACACCCCCCCATCTTACTACAGGCCCTTTAGGTACAAGAACTATTTCTTAATTATCTCTGCATCTGTACTGCCCTAGTTTATTCCTGTGTCATAGGAAGCTCATAATAAATGGTTGTTGAGTTGAATTAATGCAGTTAAAATTAGATTAGTATTTTGATAGTGTAGGAAGTGTTGTCATACATATTCACAGAAAAGATAAAACCATACTTGTCATGATTCATAAATAATGCTTGCAATTCATCTTTATTATTTTTTCAAACTTTAAGTTTTGAGAAAATAAACACATTCATTTAGGTTTATAAGTATAAACAAAACGCATTTCTACCTGGCTCTGCCACAGATTGCTTAATGTATTCACAAATTAATTTCTTATCTCCCTGAGTGAACAAGCATAACTGTCTATACTGCTGGCTCCTGTGAATGGTAAAACTGTTCACACAATATCTCAAGCCAGATTCATAGGAATCTTCCTCATGGGAATTCTTCCATTCTGGCTCTTGTCCCACATTGACTGTCTTGGAATGACAGTTTCTTTGCTGAGTTCCATTTTGTTCTTTAATTCTCACAGTTATTACCTTCTTATTGCAGATCTTTTCATGTTCAGCTTAGAGCAGTGTCCTTTTACCTGATTCTTAAGCCTCTTGTTTCACCTCTTTGGCCTTTAATTCAATCTCATGCTATAATAAAATGTATATATGACTAAATTAGTGCTGTGCTCGAAGTCAATTGATGGCTCCCATAACTTAAACTCCACCTTTTGATGTGACTTTTAGGAACTGGCCTTGCCTACCTGTGTTTAAATACTGCCTGTCATCCCTGCCTTCTCCCTCAAAATGATCTTCTAAGAAGTCATATAAATGTTGTCGTGTCAATAATTACATCAACTGATAAGCCTTCTCCCTTTATCTCCCTATCACTTACATGTATTATTCCCAGCAGAGTTAACAAGATTCATTTCCGCTTAGCATGGGCAGAGAATTTGCATATTTCCATTATTTCACTTACTATATCCTGACACAATCATTTATCCACATGTTTTCCACTGGTACTCTTCTTTAATCTCCCTGCATCCAAGCTAAGAATCTCATTGGTCTTTAAATCTGCAGAATCTAGAAGAGGAATTTAAACACAATAGACTCAGAATAAAGATTAGTTAAGTCAATGACCTATATCTTTAAAGACAGGAAGACTTCTGATGCAAACATTTAGATTATTTTTGTCCTCTAATTCTTCTCTCATCTTGCATGTTAAATGTAAATGACTTTGTGTCTGTTGGTCTAATATGTGTTTCCAGTTGTGTTTTGCACAAGACAATAATAAAGATGCATTAACAAAAATCAGGCAAAACAATTGTGTGGATGAGAAAGTATTTTATAATTTTTCCTTGTTTTGACTGAACCCTTGTTTTGAACTGAATCCAAAAGTTCTGTTTTAATACATTCCACCTAAATTCAAGAGTTGTTGCTACTGTTGAAGTAACAACAGAATCAATTTCTATTGCATGAGGTTTTCTGTTTTTATTTATTTTATGGAGAGCATAAACCTGAACTGTTATTTCTTCACCTGGTGAGAAGAGGCAAGTGAACATTTTTTTTTCCAGGTTTATAACCACTATAAAATTTGAAAATCTTGACGGTCCATGTTTTATATACTATTAGGGAGTGATTTCATGAATCATTAAAATGGACAGGTTTGGGAATTACTATTAAGAAAGATAATCACATCTGAAAAGAAGTTTTGGTACAATTGTTTTTAAATGATTTACCTGTCACTATATGTTAGCTAGAGCTATTTTGTTGTTAGAATCATGACACTGATAAAGATAAAGCCTTCAGCCTGTGTACCAAAGATAACATAAAAGACAGTCAAGATTCCATTACCTGAAAAAGTCCTAACTCAGACAGCTACTACTCTTAAGCAAAGGTGAGGAAAACCAGTTTTATGAGAGTTTTCTTACCTTGAGGTCAAATTCTATGAAAGAAATATGAACTTAAAAGGAGATGTCTAGTAGTCCTTCACAGTCACAGGGGAATGTAGACTTCCCATGCAAGTGGGATCCTTATTGAGTAAATGCCATTTGGATTATATGGATTATATTGATAATGGCAAGAGGGAGACCAGTTTAAAGAATAATGTGTGACTAGGTTTTAGGCACTCCATCATCTCCCACCTGCTCATTAAAAAGACTGACCAGATTTCTTAATATAGACGGGGGCATCTTCATCATTTTTTTTTTTTTTTTTGGTACTAGGGATTGAACTCAGGGATACTCAACCACTGAGCCACATCCCCAGAACCATTTAGTGTTTTATGTAGAGACAGGGCCTCACTGAGTTGCTTAGTGCCTTGCCATTGCTGAGGCTGGCTTTGAACTCGCCATTCTCCTGTCTCAGCCTGGGATTACAGGCATGCGCCACCATGCCAGGCACCTTCAATCAATTTTGAAAGTTAGAAATAGGTATCTTATTTCAATATAGTGGAAGAATTGCTGCTACCTTTACTGCCAGTGGAGTCAAACTGAAGTCACTGGGAGCTGAGGAGCTAACCCCTTCCAAAACAAAATACTGAGCCTCAGGAGGATGTGGGAATAAAACCTAAGGAGAATTGAGAGCTGAGAGGAGGTGTGTCTCCAGTTCCTCCTGCAGGTGGATGGCAGAGTTCAAATTCAGAGAAAATCTGGCATAATTAGTGCCATAAAGCACACAAGTGTAGTACCTTCATCTCTATTCAAATGCTGCCACAGAGAGAAAATTCCTAGCGAATTCCTTCAGAATCTCATAGGCTCCTGGATGGAAATGGCATTTACCTCCCTTTACTTTTCTATAATTTTCCAACCCTAATTTGGAAGAAATAATATGAACTCTATAAACATCAATAGGGTCTACCAGTATGATCTTTGAACACTTTAAAATTCCTAGTACATGTAAACCCACATCAGGCACATATAAATATACATTTTTAACAATAGACCAAAGAGAAATAAAACACAAAGCCTAACAAATTCCAAGTAGGGCCATGACTCTGAAAAATCAGTATCCTTGATAGTCTTGAGTTACCAGAGAAAGGAAAAAAATGTAGAAATAAAGTATTCACATGTGCAACAACATTAAAAAACATCTACAACATATTTTCTTAGCATTTATTCAATGAGAAATTCTTTAAGAATTTTATGAAAATTATGGAGGTCCCCACTGAAAAGTACACATGCCTACATGCATGCACCAAATAGTCACATAAAATTTTAGGGGCTGTATAACTTCCCTAAAACTCACATATCAAGCCTGTATTATCTCTGTCTAGGTTCTCCTGAGAAACAGAACCAATAAGATGTATCTGCATTTATATTTCTCTATACCTATATCTAAACCACATTTACAGCTGTACCAATCTCTCTCTCTCTCTTTCTGATTTATTATAAGAAATTGGCTCATGTGATTATGGAGGCTGGGCTCTTCATTTCACAAGCTAGAGATCAAGAGAGTCAATGGTTTAGTATGAGTCTGAGTCCAAAAGCAGGGAAAGACCAACACCCCAGTTCAAAGACAGTCAGGCATAGACAGAAAATTCTTCCTTACTCAGCCTATTCTATTCAGTCTTTCAATGGATTAGAAAAGGCTCATCCACACTGGAAGGCAATCTGCTTTACTCAGTCTATAGATTTCAGTGTTGATCTCTTCTAGAAACATCTTCACAGACATACCAGAAATAATGTTTAACCAAATAACCCCATTAACCAATCAAGTCAACACCTAAAATTCAGTATCATAACCTTGTATTTAGAGAGGCTACAGGAAAATATCATAATCTGAGAAAAACTAAAATTGACCCCAATACTCAAAGTTATCAAAGAATAGGCTTTAAAGTTAGATAGGTGGTTTCAAAATACTGGTTCCATTTTCCCCACTGACTGACTGACCGTGGTTGCAACTGCTTTGCACAGAGCCTGGATTTGGTGAGGAGCACCCCAAAAGTGATGGGTATGATTATTATATTCACAGATAAGAATTTGATTCTTAAAAAATTGCTGTGGAAGCAGTAAGCATAACATTGTTCACTGCAATAAAACAGGAAAAAACCTAAAGTCCTCTTTAAAAATAGGTGAAAATCAGATTATGCATAAAGGAACAGAAAATAAATTGTTTTCATAACTCTCTGAAACACCAATCAGTTGGCATTTCGGGGATAGCCACAGGTCCTTAAAAGTAAAAGTGTTAGCAAAATAATAGCCAGTAAATGTTTTATTGTGTATCTGTGTGGAGAAAAACCTAACAATACTTTCAGATACTAAAGTAGTACCAAACACGTAAGTGCCCCTTCTGAACAAGAGGTGTCCCTCCTGAACAAGAGACTGAAGTTATTTTCTGCAGAACAATAAAAATGAATCAATGTGCCAACAAAAGAATGAGGAAATTCTAGCCAGAGAAAAAGAAGTGAAGAGCATCAACATCAGTTAAAATGTACAAATGTCAAACAATTATTCTAAATGTAGCTGCAGATCTAGTGTTTTTTATTTTTGTTTCAAAGAAATATATATAATTGAAAGTGCAGTGTGTAAGTCTAGATTAAATGATTAACAATTAGGAAATTGGAAAAGTGCATGTTCAATAACTCATATTTGGAAAATATGTAAAAACAACTGAGACACTGTATAGGATAACTTCTAGTAGGATTAGAAATCTGATTTTTTAGTTATTAAAAAACAAAACAAACGGAAGAGTCTGCGTGGATACACAGAAATAGGAATAAATGCAACTAATGAAACTTCTCTCTTAATTGTCATTCATAGACTGTTTACTGTGAGGCAAATGAGCAATTTTTTTTTTTTTTTTGGGAAGGACCTAAGCCTGAGACAGTTTAGATCATTCTTAATTCAAAATATTTTTTTCTGGTAGCTTCACATGATAATGTCATCTGGTGTGGGCAAAGAACTCCAGGTTTACATAATGTTATTCTTACCATTCTAAAGGATATTATTTATTGTCTTCTATTGTTTAGACTCATTAGAAGAATCATTAAGCAAGATTGATTTTTGCATAATTTTTGTTGAGTTGTTTAACCTCCTCAATGTTCCAATAGATAAATTGTGGATTGATTAAAAAAGAATTTCAAAGATATAAACTTAACTAGCATACTGGTGAGCCTTGTTAATTTTCTGGATAGCTGTCTTCTTCCTTCTCACCTTCCAACTCCAGGTTGGATAAAACTGCACCATACGATCTGAGAGTTGGTTTCTTAGGCAGCACATAAATCCTGTATCCTTTTCTCCCATGAACTACTCCAAGGTGCATGTCTTATTTGCAATGGAGAGCTTCCGTCTTCTAAAAACAATTTTCCTTATCACTCTGCTGTATTCCTTTGTGGTTCCTTATAACATGATCTGCATGGCTTCACTCCCTCTACTTGGCCTTTACACTGCCCTGAGATTGCACCTTACAAATAAATTCTTAGCACCTTCAGCCTTGCTTGAGACCAAGCTTACTAGTGAATAATTTTATGGAACTATTTGTCCTTGTTGACAATTTATGTAATAAGTTATCATATAAACTATTAAATATGACAACTATTTTGAGTCCATTAGACTAGCAAATTATTTTTTCCTTAAATGACAGAGTGATGATGAGGGAATGATAAAAAAGGCATTCATATGCATGCCAGGCAATATTCAATTTATTTACTTACTAGAAAATTATTTCACAAGAGATTTTAAAATACTTTTATCTTTCTATCCCAAAATTTCATGTACTAAAAAGTATTCTAGGAAAATAAGCAAAATTTTAAAAAAGGATTGATGGACAAAAGTGCTCATTTTAACATTATTAGCAGACATACTGAGGGGAGGCAAACATCAGATTCTCAATGTGAATTCAAAAAGTTTCAGTTGATGGGAATTTAAAGCACATTGAAAGTGTTTCTAAGGAATTTATAATAAGATGAGATGTTCTGCTTCATGATAACTAAAAATAACAGAACAAAATGCATACATGCATATATATTATAATTGAGTCTAGCAATTTAAACAGTATGCAAAAATATTTAATAGAATTATACCAAAATGTTGCAAATGGTTGGTTTAAGCTAATAGCAATTGAGTGCTTATTTCTTTCCATTTTTATTTGTAGAGTACAAATTTGAAATGAAAGAAAATACATTTCTTTTACGAGAAAAATTGGACAGAAGGTAGATAATTTAAATATGCATAATTTAGCAAGACAGAAATAATATTTTTAAAGAAAATCTAATTTCACCTTCTGGTTTTTCAAAATGTTTGAATTTTCATTTGACCTAGTGCCTTTTTCCTCATGCGAAGTTTTCTTCAAAAGTATTATTTGGCAATATGGAGGAAAAGATCTAATGCATCCCTAGATTCTGTGTCTTTGAGTTTATTCTTTTAACCTACAGTACTAATCTAGAAGAATTGATGTGACGTGTCTCTGTGAAGTCAAGAGTAAAATTGTTAATATGTAAGAATAAAAGGTTCCTGAAGTTCTGAATGCCAGAGGGTGCAATACTCACCGGCTAATAATGTAGTGAAAATTGTATGGTGCAATTTAATCTGGCAATTTCTCTTTCTGCCCACAGAGAATAGAAGAAATAGTTTAATAATGATAAACTATAAAAAGTATTAAGGTTTGTGAAAAGGAATTGGAAAAACTATGAGAATATAAAATTGTCTTTGTTAGGATGGATTGGCATCCTTATGTGCATGATGTTGACCATCTCTTCTACTACCTATGCTTTAGAAGAAGTATTGCTCTGCTTTCAGAAAAGTCGTACATTTAAACCCAGTCTTTCATGCTTTTGGCTATAGAAGATGGCAGATTGAGACTGGAGTTGTTAAAGCTAACAGTTGATCACAGATCAGACATTTTGGCAATCTGTACACATGATGCTATGATTTGAGAGTTATCCCAAAAGTTCATGTGCTGAAACATGAATTCCTCAATGTGGCAGTGTTGGGGCTGCAGCCTAGTGGTAGGTGTTTGTGTTATGGGAGTGGAGTCCTAGTGAATGGATGAGTGCTGTCTCTCAGAGTGAGTTCTCGCTGAAGGGACTAGATTAATTATGCGAGGGCAAGTGGTTATAAAGCAGAGCTGCTCCTTCCATTTTTTCTCTTCTGCACACATCCACTTGCCTCTACAACTTTCACTGTGAGTTGAAGCAGCACAAGGCCTTCACCAGAAGCTGAGCAGATGCTTGTATCTTTATCTTGGGCTTTCCAGCTTCTAGAACCACAAGTCAAATTAACCTCTTTATAAATTACCCAGACTTAGGTCTGTTATAGCACCAAAAAATGGATAAAGCCACCTCACCTAGTTACTAAAATTAACTACAAAATTAAGAAACATCATGTGGAAACTATATTTTCCAGCCAGCTGAAACTAAAGAAACACAACAAGGGTCAGTTGGTTAGACTGAACCAATTTATTTGGCTATGTCTATCTTATGCCATATGAGTTTATATTCATCTTCAGCTCTTCTTCCCTCCATCCCCCATCTCTGCATATCCCTCAGAAAAATCAACATCATCCAACTTTTTATTAGTTCCAGGGTGTTTTTTAATTGTGTAGCCAATGAAAGTAGAGTTTATCACCCTCATCTCTGGCCCCATTTTCCACTAGTGCCTGACACTGCTCTGAGAACACAGGTGTCTGTGGCAGGACCTTGTATCTCAATGCACTGAAGATTCTGAGGCCACCTCCTGTTACTGGCCCTGTTTTCCACACCCTAGTGTTCCTGCTTACTTCCCCTGCCAGTCTCCTCTGCCTGGGCACCTCCACTATCACATACCACTGCTGTTGCTATCTATAGCCTCTATTGCTGCTGCATATGACCTCAATATGCCAAAATTTGCCAAAGTGCCAGCATTGTTGCTGAATTTCTGGAACTTTCAATGTACCTGAAGCCATGCTGTGCTATGTGCTGAAGTGGGAAAATTTTTCTCTTGCCTTTGTGCTTAATTTGAGGGTTAGCAAATGGTGTTGGCTTGAACCCTGATGTCTTACATAATATAGAATGAAAATAACTATTTACATTTCAAATTAAATTTCCCCTTTCTCACCAGGTGTCTGCTAAAAGTCCCAGATAGATGGGTCAGGTTGGGTACATTTCTATGATGGAGGCTATACAAACTCAAAATTGCCTTTTTTCACCACCTGCTATGGCTGTGTTTGTAGGTGTTTCTGACCAACTCCTTCTTTCTCTAGAATTAATTCTGTCCTGTTGATCTCCTTTTGTGAATAAATTTTGAACCAGCCCACCTCACTAGTATTAACTGTGTGGGAACTCAGTTTTAGCAAACCCCAAATTCAACTTTCATGCTTCCCACTTCTTGGCAAACATAGATATACTTTTAGATCAATACATTTATCTTATAAATCAGAAATGCAGAATTCAAAAGCAAAGAGATTATTTTAAAATATATATACATAAATCAAAACAGCATATCATATTCCATAAATATTATTTATCAATTAAAAATAAATACAAATTATGTACACCCATCTAATCTATTAAGCATCTTTATTTTCTCTCTCTCTCTTTTCTTTTTTGGTACTGGAGATTGAACTCAGGGGCACTCGACCACTGAGTCACATCCCCAACCCTATTTTGTGTTTTATGTAGAGACAGGGTCTCACTGAGTTGCTTAGTGCCTCCCTGTTGCTGAGGCTGGCTTTGAACTTGCGATTCTCCTGTCTCAGCCTCCCTAAGTGCTAGTATTACAGGCTTGAGCCACCATGCCCAGCTCATCTTTATTTTCTTTATTAGAAGAAAAATGACATATACATATGCTTGTATAAGAAAAAAATAGATAATGGAATGCATAAAAGCATGTTTAGGGTAGTCACCTCTGGGTAGGAGGAATAGCATTGGGGAATGGTGTGAAAGTGCATTTTTACTTCCCATTTTACATATTTTACTTTAAAAAGAGTATTCATTTTTATAACAATAAAACTTCAAAATATATTTGTTATGGTTTGGATGTGAGGTGTCCCCTTGCATTTTTGTGACAATGCAAGAAGGCTGAGAGGTGAAATGACTGGTTATGAGACCCTTAATGTAATCAGTGCTTTAATGCCCTGTTAGGGATTAACTGAGTAGTACCTGTATGCAGGTAGGGTGTGGCTGGAGGAGGAAGGTCTCTGGGGGTGTGCCTTTGGGGTTTATATTTTGTCCTTATTGAAAGGAACTTTCTTTCTCTACTTCTTGATGGCTATGTCTTGATCTGCTTTCCTGTTGTGATATCCTGCATCACCTCAAGGTCTGAAGAAGAGTCAGGTATCTATAAACAGACCTTTGAAACAGTGAGTCCCCAAATGAACTTTTCCTTCTCTAAAATTGTTCTTGTCAGGTCTTTTGGTCACAGCAGTGAAAAAACTGACTAAAACAATATTTTGCTGTATACTTGATCTGTGCAAGGAAAGAATGCAAGAGAAGCATCTAAAAATGTGAGGGAACACTAGAGTGTGGAAATGTGTTTGGACTCAGAAAGTCATACTAATCATGCTTGGCAAATACATAAAAATAATAAAATGTATCTACAATGAAATGGACTTCTCATTAGTTTCCCAATGCTGCTAAAACAAAGTATCACAAATTTAGTGACAATATAAATTTATTTTTTACACTTCTGTAGATTAAAAGTCCAACATAGATCACACTGGGTTAAAATCAAGATTTAAGTAGGGCCACGTCTCTTTCTTGAGGTTCCAGAGGAGAGTATATTTCCTTGCCTCCTCTAGTTTCTAGAAGTCATTCATATTCCTAGGCTCCTGACTCCTTCCTCCATCTTCAAAGTCAGTAATGACCTGTTGAGTTCTTCTCACATGGCATCACTCTGATCTTTTCCCATAGTTTAACTTTCCTTTGACCCTCTTCTAATTCCCTCTTCCATTTTCAAGGACCATTGTTAGGGCATTTGTACTTCCAAGACAACTCAGGATAGTCTCTCAATTTTAAAGTCAGCTGCTTATCACACAATTCCATCTACAACCTTAATTCCCCTTTGCCATATAGCCAGCATATTTATAGGTTTCAGAGATTAGAATGTGAATTTTTTTTTTTTTTGGTGGGGGAGGAAGGATGACATAATTATCATGACCTGATATTCTTGTTTTTTTTTTAGAATATCTGACATTTACCCCTCCCTCTGTGTACTGTCATGTGCATAAGATTAGTTTCAACTAAGAAGCTGGTTAGGTCTCCCCCAGCTGTGCTGCAATTGCTCTCAGAGGATTCTTTCTTTACCCATTGACTTATTCATCCTCTAAAAACACTTTCATTATATCTCTTTTCACAAAAATTCAGAGATTGCAAAATCTTCCCAAACAGAAAGCAAAATCTGACCCAGCTGGTCTACTTCATCTTCCATGATACATGTCTTTGCACAATTCAACACTTAGATTCCACAAGGGTCTTGACCACGCTGCTGAGGCAGGTTCTTGGACAACACCTACACTACCTTTGAAGCATTTCCTGAGATGGTGGACTTTGCATTGACCTGCCATCTTAACTTTCTTCCCTGTATCCTCTTCTCCATCTTATCTACCTCCAGTTTGTGGTATAAACAATTCTTGTTAGAAGAAAATAAAATGAGAATATCCATTTGTATATGTTTTACCTGTATAAAGAAGCACCAGAACAATTTTAAAAACTAATAAAAGTAACTATTTGGGAGCATGAGATTAAGATGAAGCCTAAGAGATAAGACTGAAGCTTCTCAGTATATAAGAGTTTGTATAATGTATACCTTCTTTTGAATTATTGTATGTTACTTATTGAAAAAGTTGACTAACAATGTTAAGATAGATAAATTTGAAAATCCCTAGGAAGTATAATTTTTAAAAAATACTGAAAATATTTAAAACTAAATGGTCAATAGTCATTATAAATATTGCATTAGATCACTATTGAAAAATCTTTGTATTGCTAAAAAGAATCCAAGTGCAATAGTGTTTATAAGAGGATTCTATCAATCTCTCTAGGAAATTATAATTTTGATACCTCAAAAATTTCCAGAGAATGGTAAAAGAGAATAAACCATAATTCATTCTTGAGGTCAAGATTAGCCTTTATATCAAAACCAGAAAAATCATTAAAAATAATGTTAGAGCTTCATTTTATTAGTAAATATAAATGCAAAAATGTGCAATAAAATATAATTGGTAATAAGCTATCTAAAAATGTAAACAAATTATTTCATGACCAAATTTTATTTATTCTAAGAATGCAAAAATGATTTAACATAAGAAAATTAATTATGTAATTTATCATATTAACAGATTAAAGGAAAAATTGATTTTACAAATAGATACACCAAAGTACTTAGTAAAATTAAAAATGTGTGTTTGACTTTAAAAGGGAACACTTGAAGAGACAAAAATTCATATGAATTTAGAAAATAAAGGAAATTTTCTTAAATGTAAAAGTAGTATCTAAAATCTCACATAAACATTAATCTGTGAAATTTTAGAGGTATTCTCTTTAATAAGACAATAATGTCCATTATCAACTGCATTATTTCAATTTTATTCTAAGCCCTAGTAGTGCATTAAGATAAAAATAAATAAATGGTATGAGTCTGGAAAAAGAAGAAATAAAACTGTCAGTTTTATTATATACTAGGTTTATTTAAATAAATAATCTCTGAAGAATTTACTAACATCAATAAGAGAGTTATATACTTTGATTTGAAATAACACCAATATTAAAAAAAGATCAATTGTATTAACATATGCTACAAACATACAGTTAGACAATTATCTTTTTAAGCTGCCATTTATAATATAACAACAAAGAGGGTACTTAAGACAAAAATTAACAAAGCCCATTCCACATAAGCATGAGCATATACTAATAACTTACTCAAGATTAAAGGATATTTAAGTAAATGAAGATATTTACTATATTTGTAAATAGAAGAAAAACTAAAATAAAATTTAATTCAATTTCATCTACAGATAAACTGCAACTTCAGTGAAGCCCTCAAATGGAATTTCAAGTTTCTTTGAGCCTAAAAATATTATGGTAAGAATAGTGGCTCTGAGGTCAGCCAAACATAGTGAATTTGCTGTTCCAGGTTATCAGAATTAAAATAGATAAATTAAATACTGTGTCCTTGTCCCAGAGTTAGATGAACTGACTAATAAAATAAGTAGAATGCAGAAACAGACACATAGTATGGTTACACTTGTATCTGAGATGTGGCACTGCAGGTCACTGAGAAGTATTGAATTACTCAATTAATTATTCAATTACTTGGGCTGGCATAACTAGTTATCCTACTGAATGAAATAAAATTGTATCCATGAATTATGTCACATATAAATGTCATTTCTGATCAATTAAAATCTGATGTGTAAAATCTAAAAAAAAATACAGGAAATGTGATGGGCAGAATTCTACATTGGCATGCATAATCCCCTCTCCTTGAGCATAAATGGGAATTTATACTTAGAATGGATTTTAGTCTTTGTAATTAGGTTACTTATATGGCAAAGATCAGGAATTTTTGCAGGCTCAAGTAAATTCTCTAATCAGTTAACTTGAATTAATCAAAAGTAGATTATCCCATTGTGTTTGTGAAATTTCTGTCATCATAACAAATACCTGAGATAAGCAACTTATGATGAGAAAAGTTTTATTTATAATCATGATTTTAGTGGTTTTGGTTCATGATCTGTTAGCCCTGTTGCTCTGGGTCTGTGGTGGTGAATAAGAGCAGAAGTGTGTGGATGAGCAAAAGCACTCATGTCATACCTGGGAAATGAAAGAGCAAGAGGTAGGGGCTTGAGTCCTACAGTTCCCCTTCTTGGGCATTCCCTGAATGACTGGAAGACCTTCCCATAGCCTGCACCTATGGAGTGTTCTACCTTTTCCCAGTAATACCTCTCTGGGGAACAAGCCCTTAACACAAAGGCATTTGGGGGATATTTAAGATTCAAACTAGTGGCCATGTAGGTGTCAGGTACCCAACCATTAAAAGAAGGTCCTAGTCTTTGCAGCAGGGAAAGATTCAAAGCACACATACATTTTCCTGCTGGTCTTGAAGAGGAAAAACAGCCATAATGTGAGCTGTCTGGGTCTGGTGTGTCTCTAGGAACCGAAAGCCTCAGTTCCGCAATTGTAAGGAATGGAATTCTGTCAACAAACTAAGCTTGGAAAGGACCTTAAGCATCAGATGAGTAGGTAGCATGGTTAACCTGATTTCAGCTTTGTGATACTACAGTTTCAAGCTTTCTTCTAGTTATTTTAACAAATAATTTCTTTCTAGATTAATATAACAAATAATCACCCTACTGTGCTACAGAAAACCTCAACTAATTGATGTCCCTTATCTATATTCCTTAATGTTATGGTTTAGATATGAGGTGTCCCCCAAAATCTCATGTGTGAGACAATACAGGAATGTTTAGAGATGAAATGATTGGGTTATAAAAAGTTTAACCTAATCAGTGCATTAATCCCCTTAGTAGGATTAACTGGATGATAAAAGAAGGCAGGTAGGGTGTGGCTGTAGGAGGTGGGTCTTGAGGGTGTGCCTTTGGGGTATATATTTTGTTCTTGATGAGAGAAGACACAGTTTCTCTGTTTTCTGGTGTGATGTCTTGAGCCCCTTTTCTTCACCACACTCTTCTGCCATAATGTTCTGCCTCACCTCAGGCCACCAAAGAATGGAGTAATCTGTGTATGGACCAAGACCTCAGAAACCATGACCCCCAAATAAACTTTTTCTCCTTTAAAATTGTTCTTGTCAGTTCTTTTGCTTGCAGTAGTGAAAAAGCTGACTAAAACACTTCTCTTCTTCCAACTACTTGTCCTTCCTGGTCTCTAGTGATTACTAGTCTATCCCATTCCTCTATGAGATCTATTTTTTGATTTCCCACAGATGAGTATGAACATCTGGTACTTGTCTGTGCCTAACTTATTTCACTTGACATATTGACCCCAGTTTCATTCATGTCGCTGCAGGATGACATGGCAGGATTTCATCCTTTTTTATGACTGAATAATATTCCACTGGACTCAACCACTTTAACTGACAATGTTCCCCAATCAATTGATCCTAGACCAGTGGTGGTGAAGAAACTGTTTTTCACAATGTCTTCTGTTGTCACAATATGTCTGTTTGTCACAATATGTCTTCTTCTGGTGGAACTTTCATCCCCTGAGCTTCTGGGAAATGATGGGAACAGTGCTTGGCAAACACAACAAAGACTTGCACTGCCCTAACTTGAAGTTCAGGAGTTTTCATAAATTAATGCTTCTCAGACTGTTTGCCTTTGGTCAATTTTCAGTATTAAGAAGGATAATTTTGACAGTTTTGTTCTACTTTATTTGAACTGCTTCAAGAGAGAGGATTTTTTGAATTCTATATTCTATCATACTGGAAGTAGGAAATGTAAAGCAAAAATTTTATAATGTCACATTTAAAAAAGTGAAAAATGGACAGAAAGATATAACAAGAAAATGAGTTACAAAATAAACTGCCTGTATATCATTATTTAATATATAATTCAAGTAAATAGTCTAGCCAAAAGAGAGACACCAAAATTCAGAACTCAAGAAGAGAAAATCAAGAAATAACAGATTTGCAGATTGTTCCTGTCTTTGAACATCAGATTCAGGGATCTGACTGTAACATGTACCATTTTTAGGGTTATTTTTCCTGGGAACTTTAGTTACACTTGCTGATGGACAAACCTGGCCTCTAGTGCTTTCTATATACAGTTTTATCTCTGTGTTTTTTATTTTCCAGAGTATGGATTCCATTCTCCTTTTCATTTCTCAGTTCTAAAGTGATCTCCTGTCCATTTATATAGCACATGATGTTCTTTTTCAGCATGTTCTAAAAATGACAAAATTATTTGCATAGTTGGCAGCTTGTGCAAAGGAACTTAATTTTATAAAGATATTTAATTTTACTCTGCAGAAGCAGCATTGCATAAAGCAACATAAAAGACATTTTTATTTCTAATTAACTTGAATAATTTTTCCTGCCTTTTAAGAGTTTACATTAAATTACTCAAGTTACTTTTTAACAGTGTTGTAATCTAGAACTTACATTATGATTTCTGTTAAAGATTATCATGGGAAAAATAATTGTTAAGAAATACACGAAAAAATTTGCCATTTAAAAATCCTGTCTGGCTTGCAGTCTACACTTCCATTCTACTATTGCTCATTTAAAAACCTACCTGTAAGAACTCGAAGATGAAAATTCATAACATTGAAAAGTAAAACTAACAAAATCTTTTAAGAATCTAGGAGGAATTTACACCGTTTAAAAGCATATGGAGTCCAGTTCGAACACACAGTAGCTGATCTGAGAAAATACTTCTTGCTAGAATAGTTATTAGAATTTTGTCTTCTTAGCTGATCCAGAGATTATAAATATATAATGTTTATGAACTTAGGCAATAGAACAGGTATTATCTAAGAAAGCATGTCTATTAAATTTTTTTTCAGGCTATCGTTAGAGTAGTACCTGGATTGTCCCTTAAGAGGACAGAGTGCAAATAATAATGCAAACAAGGTCAGGAATAGGATGGCACTCTGCATGTAGTACTTTGGGAAGTGTGAGTCTGGAGACTGAAATTTTGGGTTGTACACACATAATCACATCAAAAATATGATAATGAGCCAGCCTCAGCAACGGAGAGGCGCTAAGCAACTCAGTGAGACCTTGCCTCTACATAAAACACAAAATAGGGCTGGGGATGTGGCTCATTGGTCTAGTGCCCCTGAATTCAATCTCCAGTACCAAAAAAAAAAAAAAAAAAACCATGATAATGAATATAACTAGAAAATAAGGCATCTTGAAATACGTAAATATGAATCCTAAGACTAAAAATTAGTAATTTGTTGAGGCTCCCTTTAGCCACTCCTGCATTTGATGACTAGGTCTTGTACGACTTGGCATGTAGTTCTACTTAGGGTGAATTTATTACAGAGAAGGGTAAAAAAACAGCAAAGAGGAAAGGATTTTAGATAGATGACTGGAGGAGGCCAGGGCAAACTTTTTAGACAGTTATTCTAATGGAGTGATACAGAAATGTTTAATTCTAACCACCATCAAATTGTGACAACACGTGGTGTCTTCCTGAGAGGATCACTGGCTCACAGAAGTGTGCCTGGTTTTCATAGGTCACTCATCATAAAAGTACCTCTACCTAGTCAATACCAAAATTAGAGACTCCCAGCTGGGTGTGGTGGCTCACGCTTGTAATCCCAGCACTTAGGGAGGCTGAGACAGGAGAATCGCGAGTTCAAAGCTAGCCTCAGCAATGGCGAGGCTCTAAGCAACTCAGTGAGACCCTGTCTCTACATAAAACACAAAATAGGCCTGGGGATGTGGCTCAGTGGTCGAGTACCCCTGAGTTCAATCCCCAGTACCAAAAAAAAAAAAAAAATTAGAGACTCCCATAGTGAATGCAGGTGTCCAGAGGAATCACATTGTACAGTCTAAGTGCAGTGAGCCATACTTATTAATTGGGGCATGGTGGGAGCACTCCCAAAAATACAGCTGCCCAGACTTCAGCAAAGGACTTGCTTATAAATTAGGTGTTTCTGAAAGTCTTGAATCTTGTATGTTCTGCACACACACAAAAAATCTGTATTTTAAAAGAGTTTAGGAAACGAGTTTGAAAGAGGCCATCTCTTTAATAGAAGAAAGGATAACATACATAGGCAATTAACAAATTAAAAAATACCATTGTCTAATAAAAAATGAGAAAATATCTATCACTTTATTCCTTCTGCTAGCTTTAGATGTGTTTGTTCTTCTCTGTTTCCTTATGGTGTAAAATTATGTTTTTGACGTGAGATCTTTTTCTTGCATAATGTAGCTATTTAAACTCTACATTTACTCTGAGCACTGGTTTCACTGTGTCCTATAAATTTTGGTAGCTAGTTTTCATTTCCACTTTCTATTTCTCCTATTTCTCTTCTGACCCATTGATTGTTGGGTCAGTTTTATATTGCTGTGACCAAAATACCCAATTAGAACAATTTAGCAGAGGCCAAATTTATTTTGGGATCATGGTTTCTGAACTTTAGTCCATGGTTGACTCTATTGCTCTGGACCCCAGGTAAGGCAGCACACTGGAGCATCAATAGGGAAAGGTATGGTGAAGGAAAGCTGCTGGTAGCTAGAAACAGAGAGGGAGTGGGGAGGAGCCAGAGGGATAAAATGTAATCCCTAAGGGCACACCCCCAGTGACTAGACTTCCTCCAGTCACGTCCCAACTGCCAATTTTTACCACTCAGTCTGTTCAAATTATAAATTCATCAAATGGATTAATAAACTGATTAGGTTACAGCTCTCATAATCTAATAATTTTACCATTTGCATTAACGAGGTGCTATTGGGGGAACTCTCCTATCTAAATCATACTAGTTGTTTAAATGCTTACAAATTT
This sequence comes from Geosciurus inauris, assembly GCA_004024805.1. NCBI lineage: Eukaryota > Metazoa > Chordata > Mammalia > Rodentia > Sciuridae > Geosciurus > Geosciurus inauris. Next base: position 24,712 of record PVHX01023900.1, read on the forward strand.
CCACATATTTTTGAATTTTTCATCTCTCTATTGATTCCTATTTTCAATGTTTTTGAAAAGTAACATCACATGATTTTTTTTGTCTTTCCAGAGGCACAAAATGAAGAATATTTTTAAGGCAAAATTTACATAACCATAATCAAAGAAGCATGTACTATAAGTTCTTTTTTTTTTTTTAATTTTTATTCTTGTTTTATTTAG
>PVHX01023901.1:0-24910 GCA_004024805.1 Geosciurus inauris
AGAAGTCAGCACTGCTTGTGGTTAACCATGAGATGATTTACATTTTCAAAGGAAAGTTCTAAGAGTATTATATATGGTAAACAGACTTGCACAGAATTTATAGTGATAAGCACCTTTTATTATTTGATGTGTCTTAATTAGGCACTATGTGATGGAAACTTAAATACATAAATAATTTGATTTAATCTCCAGTCTCTGAAGTAAATACCATTATCCCAATTTGTACATAAACTAAGGTTTATAGAGTGTTTTGCAGGAGTCAATATTTATGCATACAATCCAAAATCCTATGTAATATTTCTTTAGTTTCTCCATAATTTTAGACCATTACCCTTGATGTCTTTGTCTTTGATTCTTGGTTACTTGAAATTGTGTTTACTTAAAGTGTAATGGAGATGGCAAGGGGTTTTGTAACATAGCTAAGAAAAAGCTATCCTTTTCATTCTCTGATGAAAGGAAAAACAACTTTCAGCTACTCACCTCACCAACAATGGAATTATTTCTGAGTTTCAATTCCTTTGTGGTTTACCTTTTTCTGACCTTGGCTCCTGGCTTTCCAATCTGATTGAAGGGCTGATTGACACATGTAAAAAAACAAATGCAAACTGCAAATACTGGCTTTGTCAAAACACATGCTTGGCTCTAAATGCAGTATTTCCAGTATCAGCCTGTATGAAACAATTAGTGCTATTTATTGAAACAAAGCCTCAATTCCTCCTCATGTTGTGCAAATCCTGGTGAGCAAAATCACTGCATTCGATGGGTTCCAAATATAGAAAAGATGCCCCCATATCTATTTCATTGACTTTGCCTTTTAAAAAATTGTCCTACTTCTTTAGTTCTAAGTTAGAAAAATATATAGGGTCTTGTCAGAACAAGACTTTCACTGCCTCGAGACCTCTTCAGGTAGCATTTATATACCTATAGTTATCACAGTCTAGGATCAGGCAGTTAGTCTTTCAAAGCCAAATGTCCATTATTTTTTTCTGTATTCTAAAGCTGGTTAGTCTCCAAATAGCTGACTTACTCTCATTAACTTCACCAAACACTGGCATCTAAACTTGAACATTGGCTTATTATTATATAATGATAGCTACAATTTTCAAAGAGATTGTAATCAACCGTCCTCTGACCAACTCATTCTCTCCCAGCAGGGAAATCTAAACATCATTAGACATTTGCTTGGTGAGCACATACATAGACCAAATGAAGTAAATTGCATGATCTGACTAGTAAATAACACCAATCTCCTGGCTCGTCTGCTTACTAGGTATGGAACATTGGGGGAGCTACTGAACCTGTTTTGCACTTCAGTTCTCTGCTCTGAAAAATGGAGATAACAATAATGCCTATCACTTCATGATATTGCTGCTAGGATTAATCTAATTAATAAATGCAATGTACTCAGAACATATCTGGCACTGTAAATACTTCAAAATGTTAGATATTACTATTTTTATTATATAATGTACCCATATGTACAACAGAAACACCCTGAATTCCTTCCCTTATATGTCTGGCCAGTCATTTATAGAGTCTTTCCTGTACACAGCTCTATATTTTCAACTTCCCTGGTTTTAACTATAATCTGTGAATTGATCACACCCAAATATATATCTCTATGCCTGATATTTCCTCTGAGTTTCACAGCATCTAACTGGGCACCATAACGTAGACATTTTTTTTATGGTATAGCACACACAGAAAATAGAAATAAATGTACAACACACTAGGGTTAGTAGATGAGGCTGTATGTGGCTTGAGGTGTGCAGCCTGAGCAGCTACAGGTTCTAGCTGCCCCCAGAAAAGGCTCAGCCATCACAAGAACTGAGGGGTTAATGTCTTCCTATCTTGTAACCCATTTGGGTCAGATAAAGATGATTTAAATATTGCACCAGGCATCTTACCCTAAACATGTCTGATGTGAAGTGATTATATCTTTTTTAAGATCAAATCCTCTACCTGTATGTCATATCTACCAAGGCATTCAAGGCAGAAACCAGAGAATTTTATAGATTTTCTACTAAATTTAGCCAATTTTACCTAGTAAAATCCTTTTGATCTCTGTGCCCTCCTTTCTATCCATCTCCTGGTGTTGGTTGGTTTGGTCTAGTTGTGGTTTGGTACTGGTTATTGAACCTGGGATCTTGTGCATGCGAAGTAAGTGCTTCACACTTGAGCTATATCCCTTCGTCCCCATGGCCCTGGATTAACACCTGATCACCTTTGTTGTAAGAGTTTCCTAATCTTGTGCTCTGACCCACTCTATTTCCCCCAAACACATTCTTCATACAGGTGCCATGGCAATCTAAAATACAAACTTTGTCATTCCTTGGCTTAAAGTCTTTCCATGGCTGCCTATAGTTTAGAGCTATGGTTCTATTTTTTTTTTCTGGAGTTCCATGTAAGAAAGGAGCAACAACCCCAAAAAACATCCTGAAAGAGAGTAGGTATGGGTGGTGGCAACAATGACTACAATTGTGAAAATTCTTTGAATCCTTGTGTTGAATCTTAAACTTGTTCACTGATGATTTTAAATTATAAATGTCAATATGTTTTTTTTAAATTGTTTTATAGTTGTAGATGGACACAATGTCTTTATTTTATTGCTTTGTATGTGGTGCTGAGGATCGAACCCAGGGCCTCACACATGCCAGGCAAGCGCTCTACCACTGGGCTACAATCCCAGCCCCCAATATGTTTGTTTTAATATATAAATAGTGTTACAAAAATGATAATTATTTTATTATGAACACAGTGTTTCAAATTATATTTCATCAAGTTAAAATTGATGCCCTAGAATGATGCTGCAGGTTTCTCATATGCATTGGCAAACTTCACACATCTTGGAAAACTCCAATGTGAGTATTCTAAACTCCATAGTCTGGCCTCCAGGGTCTTTGTTATTTGACATTTGCATATTTACTCATCTTCCCACTTTTTGCTCCAGTAGCACTGACTCAAGTGTAGTTCCATGCCCACACCATGTTATTTCTGAAATCCCAGCAAGACACCCTCCATATGTTCCTGCTCCTACATTCAATGACTTGGATGATTCTAACTATGCATCTTACACAATGTATATCTCTCATCTATAACATTTTTCAGAAGTCCTCCCTTGCCATGTCCTAGGCAATTTAGGTATTCTTCTGTTCTCCTACAATGCTATGAGCTTAAATTAAATTTAATATTTAATTCACTGCATTAACATTCTCATTTTTACTTTTTGGCATCTCTTACAAAAATATAAGCTCCTTGAGAAGAGCTTATGTGTATAAATTACCTAGTAGGCTATCAATAATTTTTTAATGTAACTGACTTCTAATATTTTTAAGCTTCCATTTCAGACCAATCCCCACCTTGACAAATTCTTTCCTTAGATATAGAGATATCATTAATGGCTTTATAATCAGACAACATAGTTGTATCTCTTTTGTCCATTGTGTTTATACTTCATACCATGTACCTCATTGAGCAAAACTCCTGAATTATCCAGAGACCCTTCCTGTAGCCCACAAACATTATCCCCTTTTTGTTACATACTAATTATTTTTTCTAAAAAACATTCAATAATATTAGTATAAACAGAAAAACATAAATATAACAAATAAGAGTAATACTAAGTAAAGACATATTAAACAATGACAAGAGAAAAATAAAGATAGAAATTGAAAAATATTAGATCAAAATAGTTCTATAAGTAAATGGGATGATTTCTTAGATACTAGACATCTTCTGGTAATCTATCTGGTTTGAATATCACTTCTAAAAGAGGTGATTCTGTATACATGTCAAACTGAGAGATTTTTATACAAACAATGGGTTATTGCAATGTATATGTCCACTTGTCACACTGTTAAGATTGAATTCATTAAACTACATATATAAATAAAGAATGCTGATAACAATGATGATGATGTTTATATACCAGGAAATCTAGAGCTATTTCTTTGTAACTTTAAGTTTCTCCCTGGTAATTCTGTTTTATCTCATCATTTAGCTGTTTGGCATGTCTGTGCTGCAGAATGGATTAAAGCCATAGGCCTAGTATTTTATATATTTGAACCCTAATATCCCCAAATATAATTTATATGAAAGATATTTTGGCAGTAAATTTGTATGATGACATTTGCTAGAATATTAATTTGCTAATTTAGACTACTTCAAGCTAGAACTTTATCCACAGAAGCAGGATCTTTTTTTCATTCATAGTGGTATGTGGTATGTTGCAGAATGCTATTAAATTCTTTCTCCTGGCCATGTAGTTGGGAGAAATGGTCCAAGCTTAGCAGAGATCCTCAGTTTCCAAGGTATATTACAAGCTCCATTTTAAAAACTGGCTGGGTAATAAGATTGATGGCACATTTGTTGAATTGTAAATGCAAATTTGTGCATCATGTAATTAACATATTTTTGAAACAATATATTGGCTTTGAGAGTTGAAAATGGAAACATTAGGTAAAGCATAGGTATTTTTATTTGTGAAAACATTTGGAGTATATTATTGAGGGCCCCATTTAAGAAGGAATATCATATAAATTGCAAATACTTTTTATGATTTGTAAACACAGTACATACTTACCTCATATAATTATATAGAACTGGTGGTGTTTTATTTTTTATTATTACTTCTTATTTTTATTGGTGCATTAGACAAAATAGTAGGATGCAATATAACATACTTTTACCAGTACAAAACATAATTTGGTCAATTTGTTTCCTCAGTACCTCCCATTTCTTTCCCCTCCCCTGCTCCATGTCAGTCCCCTTCCTGTACTCTATTGTTCTCCTTTTAATTTTATGAAATACCTTTTTAAATTTCTTTTGTATCTACAGCAACTACTTCCAATTAGAATGACAATCATCAAGAATACAATGCTGGTGAGGGGAAAACCATTTATATATTATTGGTGGATTTGCAATTGGTACAACCACTATGGCAATCAGTATGAAGATTCCTCAAAAGATTAGGGATGGGACCACTATATGACTCAACTATTCTACTTTTTGGTATTTATGTAAAAGAACTAAAATCAGTATACTATACCAATGTTTATAGCAGCAATTCACAATAGCCAAATTATGGAAACAGTATAGTTGTCCTAAAAAACAAATAGTTAAAGAAAATGTAGTATATATAGTCAAAAAAATTTTACTAATCCATATAGAATGAAATTATTCCATTTGCTGATGAATGAAGGATCTGGAAAACAATATGCTAAGTGAAATAAACCAGATGCAGAAAGTCAAGGGCTGAATGTTTTCTCTCATATGCAGAAGTTAGAAATAAAAACAAAAGAAAAAAAGAGAACTGGTAGTGAACTCAAATGACACAGACTAATATAAAAATGCCTTTCCAGATTTCCTTAGAGAATCCATAATGAGTACTCATGGCCATTCTGTAGAAATTACAAACCATCATTCCTGCCACATATACTCTGAATGTTCTATGGAGAATGAGGGGTCAGAGTGGGATTCTGTAATATATATTCCACAAATTAAAACTTATGGCTTCTCAGTGGCAGGTGCCATTTGCCTCTGTAATAATAATATGATCATATGTTAAGTTACAGGAAGAAAATTAATTGAGGCTTAAGTAAATAATGGTTTATTTTTGCACATAAAACAAGTATAGAGGTAGGTGATTGCTTATTTATATTTAGTTGCTCAACAATGCCATGTGGATCCAAAGTAATTCTATTTTTTATGACCTACCATTCTTACTATGTTGACTTTCATGTTCATACTTGTTGCCTTTTAAGATAGCTAATGAAGCTCCAGACAACATGTTTACATTGAAGGCAGAGAGAAGACAGGAGGAGAAATGTGTTAGTGTCATTAATCAGACTTCTGATTAATGTTTCACTGCCAGAAATGAATAACATTGACACTCCTAACTGAAAGTATAAGGAATTGAGCTCTTTGGCTTTCCAGATTCTATAATGAGAAAGTGGCAAGGGAAAAGAAAGTTTGAAATTAATTGAGATAGCTAATTAACACAATCTCACCTTCGTAGGCCTGCTGCAATAACGTCTCTGTCATCCCAAATGACACTGATATTAGTGTCATCATATAGGTTAGTGCCCAATGATTTCTGCACTGAGAGTAGTTCCTTAAACCTGGAAATCAGGAAGAAGCACAGGGTTACTGGGCTTCTTAGGTTCTCTGAACATTTGGAGTGAAAGTCATCATGGCATGACAAGCTATCACTTCTTCTGCTCTTTCTTCACTGCATGGATCAACTTAATTGTTTTCCTTTTGGACCAATTCTCGTGTAAATACCATATTTCATCCATTCTAAGATGCCCAGTTTAGTACATCTTACTATCTCTGAAATTAAGGTTTAAGCCTTTAACAAATGTGCCTTACAGCCTATGTTGTCATTCCATGCACATGTGGGAAGGTAGTCATGGCTGTTTGCAATATCAACACTTCTGTAATATGAATACTTATTTCTGTAATATGAATACTTATTTCCAGTTGAATTGTGTGCATTGTGAGTACTACATATGTTGAGTTTGATTTCCATTTAAAATATTTTCAAAGAGAAGACACTGCCATAAAACATAAGATCAAATTGTTACTATGTAAGCAGAAAGGGAAACAGAGAAGTATGGTACAAATTTTGATATTAGTACAGTAAATATTTGTCATTGGAGAAGAAACTGTGCACCTCAAAACTTGCATAATAAATATCAGTGGCTTGGGAGAAAATCTTAGAAATAGCAATGGACCTCCATCTTCCTTTTTAAAAAATGATGCATTATCAGTGCTCTTGATGAAACAGAGAATGAGTCTGTGTGGAACAAAACATAAATGACAGTAACTCTTGAGTCAGAACATGACTAAAATAACCTTGTGAATGTTATTAAGGTATAGGAAACCCTAACCACTATGTTTTCCTTATATTTTAATTCCCGTATATGTGTGAGTGATATATAATAATCATCTGTCTAAATGATTCTAAAAAGTTCTCCCAATAAATTTAAAAGAAAGTTTCAAAGTGGGGGCTGGGATTGTGGCTCAGTGGTAGAGCACTTGCCTCGCATGTGTGAAGCACTGGGTTCGATCCTCAGCACCGCATATAAATAAATGAATAAAATAAAAGGCCATCAACAACTAAAAAAAATTTAAAAAAAGAAAGTTTCAAAGTGATAAGAAACATAATAGGGATCCTATTTTATTAAGATCAAATTCCCCTATATTACATAATAGTTTAATTGCTAGGTGTTTTTTCTTTCCTAATCATACATAAAATAATGATGTGGCAGCAACTAACAGTTATAGGCACATTAGATTAATGAAGTATGGTATAACTCAAAGAAATAGCCCTGCCATTACTGTAGGTTTGCCAAATTATAGGGGTTGGAAAAGAGCTTAAGCATAGGCTGGAAACTGCTTTGTGTATTAATAAAGAAGATTATCGTTAAGTAAACAGCAGAACAAAGTTGAAAATTTAGGAGGAAAGCGACATTATTGATTAATTTCAGTGAAGAAGATTATGACATAATATTTCAGCATTGTAAATTGGAGGTGTTAATACAGCAAGGGGGTTTATTATATAGCAAGGTTTTCTTTGTGTTGATCTCTCTCTGAGCTGGTGAATACTTATTTTCAAACACCTGAGCTAGAATCACTTCAGTATATGGTTCAACTCTTTTTACATGATGGAGCCATACCAAAGCAATTCCTCTCCAACTTTTGGTTTTGGCCTCCGAGGTAAATGTACAGATTGATTCCTAAATCACAGCCAGCTAGACTAATCATTTCTCTGATACCAGATAAATATCAGATTGTCTCTGTCAGGAATCTTGAAGTTAATTGATCCAAAATAATTTCTCAATGGCCCTACTTAAATGCAGATCCTGATGCAACTCCCCTGAAGGCATTTTTCTTTTATCGATTCTCTTTCCTTGTTCATCTCCTAAGATTAATACTCTCACTGATGATTCTCTTAAAATATAAGCAAAACACAAAAGTTTGAATTTCATAAACTTAATCACATTTACAATCCAGATTTTTTTCAGTCATATTTTGACTCAGAGTTATTAACATCCATTTTTGCACACAGAATCATAATCTATGTCATTAAGAACATTGGTACTGCATCATTTAAAACTTGTCCAGTGCTATTCCCCACTGCTTCTTTTTTTAAAAATATTTATTAATTTTTTAGTTGTAGGTGGACAGACTATCTTTATTTTATTTTTATGTGGTGCTGAGGATCGAACCCAGTGCCTCGCGTGTGCCACAATCCCAGCCCTCCCCACTGCTTTTTTTATGCTAAGAAATCCTATTTTATTAAGATCAAATTCCCCTATATTTTCTTTCCCTTCTCAGAACCCCCTCTCTGTCTACTGATCTTGATGAAAACTTGGCTATTACCAGAGAACATCACTTTAACATAACTCTTTTGTGCTAAATTTGCTTATTCCCTCATAGTATACATATCACATGGCTGTGAGACAGGGTTGGCATTCTTCCTATTGACACTTCAAGATGACTATTCTTCCAAATTTCTGCAGAAACACTTTCCACTTTTAAAATTCCTACTACACGGCTATTGCACCCTCCTCCACCTTATTTATTTTCTTCCAATTCTCTTATTTCACTCTCAAATTTACTGCATTCTTTGTTGCTTTGTTATTAGTCTTTCTCTTGCCACCCATTATTGTCATTATCATGGACACTTAAGAGGAAACTTCTCCAATGCTTTAACTTAGTAATTTCAACTTCATAATTTCAATATTCTGCATTTTTACTTAATTCTAATAGCTCATTTTCATGTCCACACCAGGAAATTTATTGCTTAGAACTGTGTTGACTTTAAATCTTAAATTCATGAATCCCACTCTTTGAAAATATAGACCATTTTTTAGTTCCTTTCTCTAGACCTGGAAAACTACTGGACCACTAGATCACCTCTTGATGTCAAAATATACATAGTATAACTTTGTGATGGATTTCATTAAATTATCTAATAAATATTTGTTAATTATCTGTTATGTTCTGCATTGTGACTAATATTGTACATACACCAATATATGAAATGAACATTATATTTTGTTACTTATGAAATCTGTAGAATTACAATCTACTGGGAAGAAAAGATTACTTAATCAAATAATCATACAAATAAAAAATCATAACTGAAATAAGTGTCTTGAAGTCAAAAATACAAATAATATGATTCAAGTAATGAGAGAGATCTGATCTCTTCTGAGAGGGAGGGTCAGTAAAGATATCTGAGGGAAAGGATCTTCACCTGAGATCTAAAGGATAGTAAGGGGAAACAAAAGGAGGTAAAGTAAGCACCCAAAGCACAGAGAACATCATGGACAAAGGCTGGGAAAACTTAAAGGAGGTTAAAGTTGCCTGACTGCAGAAATAAAGTTGGAGAGAGGGGCAAAAGAAGTCTGAAGAGGTGGCAAGGTGAAGACTATGCAGGGTCTTTGCCTCTGGTATGCAGAGAGTGCTCAGGGGTTTAAGTGGATGGTATCTGTTTTAGAAAATGCTTTGAAAAGAGCTTTATAAACATGTTCATCAATAAATAAATATTTGTTTTCATGCTAAAAAGAAAGAAAATGCTTGGCAGTAGTTAGAAGGGAGAAAGATCAAATGTTTGGCAGTGATTGCTTGTTGCCCACCCCATCATTCCTTCTCTCATTTTTTATTAGTAATAAAACCTTAATTTTAGATAGGTAGTCTACCTTTATGCATAGAAGATAACTTTACAACAGTTATGTGAGTAAATTCTGGCCAATGATGCTTAAGATAGAAAGTGTAGCTTTTCCAGAAATCCTCCTTAAAATGGAGAAGGTTCACAACCTAGGTGAATCTCAACAGGCGACTGGATAAAGAAAATGTGGACTATTAGCTATAACAAATGAAATTACGTTATTTGCAGGAAAATGGATGGAACTTGAGATCATTATGTTAAATGAAATAAATCAACCTCAGATTAAGGGTTGTATGTTTTCTCTCATATGAGAAAGCTAGAGAGGAAACAGGAAAAGAAAGAAAGGTGGAGTGAGCTCCTGCAAATAAAAGGGAGATGAGTAGAGGAAAGGGACCAAGGGATAGAATAGGAAGAGTGGAGGGAGGTGGAAGTGATGGGGAGGGATATTGGCCAAATTATATTTATATTGTGTGCATGTATGAATATGTAATAAATCCCACCACTATGTGTAAATATAATACACCATTAAAAATTCAGAAAGAGAAAAATAACTTACACAGTAAACACCTCTTTTCCCTTTTTACCTTTCTGTTGTGTAGAATGCAAATATAGAATACATGCCACCCGGAAATGTGAAACAAATTGATCCCTGTTAGAAAGAATGGAAGTGCTGGGCTGGGGTTGTGGCTCAGTGGCAGAGTGCTTGCCATGAGAAGCACTGGGTTTGATCCTCAGCACCACATAAAAATAAATAACAAAATAAAGATATCGAGTCCATCTATAACTAAAAAAAAATTAAAAAAACAAAGAACGGAAGTGCTACAGTGAACTGGAACCATCCACGTTACATGTTGCATCATGTAGAAATGTGCTACATAAGGCAGAGCAATAAGGTAGAAAAATTCTGTTTTTTTGTTTACTTGTTTGTTTTTGACCATGAGGCAAACATGCCAGCCCTGGAGTGCTTCCCTCTGGAAATAAAGAGATAAGCCTCTTCCATTCTAAAATTCCCTCACTCTTTCTAAGGATGATGGCTCAAAATTGCTTTCTGACAATCATCAACTCAATTTGAAAATATAATTCAATTTAAAATTTCAATTTATAAAGCAACCAAAGTGATAAAATACCTATGCAAGTAATTAAACAAGTAATAGGAAGGAACCATATGAGAAAATCTTAAAACTCTTTGACATATGAGAGAACACTCAAACAGATGAAAAGGGGCATGGTGGTTTGAGTTAGGAAGACATGATATTATTAAGTCATCAATTTCTATTAAATTAACCACCTGTTTAAATTAATTTGTAACATTAAATATAATCCCAACTAAAACATCAACAGGGACTTCTTTAGGACATCAACCATACGTTTCAGGACATGAACTTTTATTTTGAAAAACAAATGTGGATAATAATTAGGGAAAATATGAGAAGTAGGAGTAATGAGGGAGAACAAATTTTATAAAATGTTAATCAGTAATAATAATTAAAAAGATACACTCCTGGAGAAGCAATAGATCAATAGAACAGAATAGACAAGAAAAACACCAAATGTATATGGTAATTTAGTTTATACTAGAGTTGCATTTTCAATCTGTGAGGACAGGAACAAAAAAAGGTTTATAAATTAAATATATATATATTATATTTTAGGGAAATAATTATATGAAACTGTTAACAATGGTTACTGTTGGTAAGAAAGTTGGAGGTGGTAGACAGAAAGAGTCTGAACTTTTCATTTTATTTCCACTGTACTGTTTAAAATTCTGAATTCTATTCACATGCTATGTTAGAAATTGTTAGTGGAGTTAGCTTGGCAGAGATATTATGGCCTATTTTGTTTTGTTTTGCTTTGGTTTTCACTTCTTTATATTTAAAAAAAGTCCTAATAACCTGTGTAAAAATTTTGAATGACCCAGAATATGTCAGATATTTCCATCAAGTGGCTACATGGAGATCATAACCTCTATTCATCCAGGAAAGATGCTAGAAGAATAAGAGTGATGGTCTCATTTCTGGCCCCACAAGTCAGTTTGATACATCCACTAATTTTGCCCTCACTGGACTCCAAGAGGAAAAAAAGAAAACAAACATTGACTGACATTAGATGATAAACCCAGGAAACTCCCTGTTTGTCTTGGATCTGCCTGTACTTGCTCTCATCTCTCTGTTGCCAAACTCTTGGCCTTATCTTTACCTTGGCTTCAAAACCTGTCCCCGGGCACTCCTTGATATAGTGAACATCTTTATTCACTTCTGGCCAATTTCCTGCATTGGTTTGGCTTAGCTTGTCCATCTGACCATATCATCTCTCATTGTTTTGTTTGTGCCCTTCCATTCCAGGCCACTTTCCATAGCAGCCACAGTGTCTGTCATAACCAATGTCTAAAGGGCTGGCCCTAGCCTGACTGCAAGGGACAGAGGAGACATAGAACATATTTTAAAATTAACCTTGTTATGAGTTAGCATCCACATATCAGAAAGAACATATGACCTTTGTATTATTGGGACTGGCTTATTTCACTTAACTGGCTTATTTCACTCCAGTTCCATCTATTGACCATAAAATGCCATAATTTCATTCTTCTTTATAGCTGAGTAGTATTCCATTTTGTTTATATACCACGTTTTCTTTATCCACTCATCTGTTGAAGGGCACCTAAATTGGCTCCATAGTTTGGCTATTGTGAATTGAGCTGCTATAAACACTGATGTGGCTGTGTCACAGTAGTTATACTGATTTTAAGTCCTTTGGATATGAGCTGAGGTAACTCTTCTAAAATTGATGTTGAAGCCTGTACTTTGTAAAGCAATAAATTGTCTTTAATAAATTAAAAAATTAATTTTCCAAAGATAGATAATGCTTATTTCTCCTGATTTTTACTCAGAATTAAGAGAATTTTTAGCAATAGAAATGATTAAAAGTGTGGAAAAAATATTCTTCAATAAAGGCTAAAATAATGCCATTTAAAAATAAATAAATAAAATTAACTTGCAATTCAGAGTTTTCAGATCATATTTGCTGAAAGGTTGTGATGGCCTGCCTGAAGTGCTTTTGCATAGGAACTAAGAAGTCTCTTGGATAACCCTGCATAGTGGAAGAGAGAACCAAACATGACTCCATGACTCCAGATGAATTCTTAATCTTGGAGGGGGAGACCAATTCTGAGTATAGTATGGTGTTTCTACTTCTGATTTATTTCTTAGCTTGGCTCCTAAAATACTCATATCTGAGCCTATGGAAGGGCAGAAGGAAAATATAAATAAAAGTTTAAAAGGCTATTTCATTAAAAAACCTGAATGTATTGGGGCAAAAGTGAAAACCAAATCCTTTTGAAGAATATACCATAGGAAAAGAGAGGAACATCCTTCTCCACCTCATTACAGTCTTCTATAAAACTTCAGCATTAGCTGTGCTACATTTTTCCCCAGTGATTGTGCGTAGGAAAAGCTGGAGTGCCAGGTGGAGTTATCAATAGCACCCAACAGAGACTATAGCACCAAATAGGTGCTGCACTGCTAAATTCCAGCCCAGGGGAATGATTAATTAGTGGTAGTGTTAAAAGAGAGTATGTATGTTCATGGGCACAACAGAAGACACTATCTAAAGATTTCAATAGATACTTGGGAGATAATGTGGTGGTGGTACATTAGAGAGGACTATATCCATGCATGAGTATATGGGAATAAGAGCCAGTAGAGTTCAAACATTCTTGTTTTTATGAATAATTTGTACCTACACACTGGCGTGGCTTGTGTAAACTCAGGTACCATCAGAAATTTTTCTCTCCCACCTTAATTCCTTGTCTTTCTATTCTTCAATTCACTCATTCCTTCTGAGTTTATTCTTTGACTCCATCATGTCCTCTATTCTGATGACCTCTACTTGATCTCAAAATAATTATGCCTCTAATTGTCTCCCTACCCGATGTGGACCCCATTACCATCACTAAATAACAAAATTAAAAATCACAAAATATAACAAGCGCTGGGAAGGATTTAGAGAAAAGGAAACTCTTGCACACTGATGGTAGAAATACAAATTAGTACAGCCATCTGTATTATATGTAGTTTCAGCCTAAAGGGAGAATAAAAAGAAGACATAACATTCCCATATGAGGACACAACCTGAACTTTGTGTGCTACACTTCTGCTCATACTTTATAAGTTAAAACAGAGTTTTATGGCCATACATAGACAAAAAGAAAACCAAGAAATGTAACTTTATTCTGGATATTCATGTATCCAGGTGAAAATCATGGTTTATATTACCACAGAAAGGGGAGAGATGATATAGGGAATAACCAGCAATCTCTGCCACATTTGCTAATTTCCAGCTGTTAATGATGCTTGTGATTCATTCATTTCTTTTGGCATTTATTAGGCACAAGGTTTTGCTGGAAAAGTTTCAAAACCATGCTGATTATGTGCTCTAATATCAGCTAGGCTTTTCCTGCTGGTCACTAGTCCCCTTAAGAATCTTTAGTAACTCTCTATATGACCTTCTTCATTGTGATTGCTCTAAATTTTCCCCATTTTCTCTGAAGTACTGCACCCTACCCTAACCTTATTTTCTTGTCTCTATAAAAAAATTAAAGATTTCCAACATGAAATACCCCTCAGTTTATTTCTTTTCCATCTTAAAAAGTACTTTGTGTCTGTTTCTTTTTTCTTCATAATTGATAAAGTGTCTTCTCTTTTCTCAGTGCTTCCCCTCTACTTATGTCCTGATTCCATCACTAACTATATCCTCCATACCTTGCTCAAACAATGAGTTGATGATTCTCAAATCTAAACTTCAGTTTCTTTTCTCTGTTTGCAATCATTTTCTGGTCTCTATTCCAAAACACATTTCCTAGACCCAGAAATATGTTCCAGAAATATGTTCCAAAGAATGTTCTACCATCATTCTTTCCTATTAATTTTAAAAGGAAATTTTTTTTCCAATTTTGAGTTATAATTGACAACAAAAATCTGTATATTTAGGATATAAAACGATTTTTTGGGGCTGGGGTTGTGGCTCAGTGGTAGAGCACTCCCCTAGCATGTGTGAGGCACTGTGTTTGATCCTCAGCACCACATAAAAAATAAATCAATAAAATAAAGGTATTGTGTCCATCTATAACTAAAAATATTTTAACAACTTGATGTTTTGACTAAATATGCCATGAAGTGATTACCACAATCAAATTAAATGAACATTCATAGCCTCATATAGCTACCTTATTTGGGTATGTGTTGGTGAGAGTACTTAAGGTCTACTCTCAGTAAATTTCAAATATACAAAGCAGTATTATTAACAGTAGTCACCATGCTGCACATTAGATCTCCAGAACTTATTAATCTTATTACTGAAATTTTGTAACCTTCCACCTATATCTCCTCATTTCCCTCACACCCAAAACCCTAGCATATACTCTCTACTTTGTTTCTATGAGTTTTCCATTTTAGACACCACATGTGAGATCACACAATCTTTGTCTTTCTGCATCAGACCTATTTCATTTAGTACAAAGTCTTCCAGGTTCTTCATGTTGTTAAAAATGGCAGGATTTTGTTTCTTCAAGGCTGAATATATATGACATATATGTGCATATATATGACAATTTCTTTATCTATTTATTAATTAACAGACATTTACATTGTTTCCCTATCTTGGCTATTTTTAATAATGTGACAATGAACTTGGAAGTGCAGGTATCATTTTGAGGTAGTGTCTTAATTTTCTTTCAATATATTCCCAGAAGTGGGATTGCTATATTGAACTACCATACTGGTAGAGCCATCTCAAATGCTAAACTAGTTATCTCTGAAACTAAATACAAATTCTTCCTCTTGTGAAATATGACCCTTATTAAAGCTGCTATCATCAACATGAGTCCACTCTGTCATTGGGGCTTTATATTTATAATAATTTAATTCTCACAACTCTGTGAGGTTGTCATTAATCCCTCTTTAAAGCAGCATTCTATGCTATAAAATTTAAATAAACTACAAAACACAAAGTCACAATCTGCTACATGTATAAAGTTACTATATATTTTTCTGTTTGTTCTAGTTTTTAAAGATATATTATATATTTTTCTTTTTTAATTATGTAAAATGTACGATCATGACAACATGTGCAAAAAAGTAAAAATAGTAACCTCCACTCTTCTTCATGGCTACTTCACTGAAGCAACCAATGTCCCCAGTCTGGTATATGCTTCCACATCTTTCTCTTAAAAATCATATTAAGTTAAAAAATGCAATGTAAACAGTAATATATATATATATATATAGATATAGATATATTATTTGTAAGAGAAAGAAGTGGAAAAGCATATAAATAGAGATATAATGCACTCTTTATATTGCATTACAAAAACCTGTAGTTTGACTACATTATGATGTATTTAATCACTCCTTTCTGGATGATAAATAAGATCACTTCCTGTTCTACTATTGAAAGTCAGACTTCATAAAATATCTTTATATATAGATCCTTAAGTACTGATACTCCTTATCCCATCCATAATAAATCAGTAATTTTAAATTTTAATTGAGTTTCAATCACAATTCTAAAGTGACTTTCTTTGAGACTGGACTAAATGTGATTTAAAGTTCATATATAAAAGTAAATATCTGGGAAAATATGATTTCCTTTTTCTCTAAAGTGAAAACAATAGGGTAGATGATATTCAGACCTCATAGGGCTGTCAGAAAAAATAAAATAATTAATGCAGTTAAATTTACTTATCACTTGTGTTCTAATTATAACAAAATATTCAAAATAGCTTGTTACTGCTAAGACCTTACAATGAATTTCTTTCCACATTGGTCTAATGCCTAAATATTTTAGAACAGTGATACTAGTAATAATGCAACTTCATAATATATGTTCATCTGAAAAGATGGTAGAGCCCTGGAAGCAGAAAAAATAAAATCAATTTACTTGGAATTGAGACAAATAATGTAAAAATTATTCTGAAACTACTCAATAAGTTTATGTTTAGTTATACTAATTTTGGAACAAAAATTAGTTAAATTTAGTTTTCTACATAATACATATTATTTATATAAATGTTTTATTTTAAATGTGTTGATATATGATCACTATATAATCAATAATTTGGCCTGTTAATTTCCTAAAAACATTCTCCAATTTATGCAAGGCCATAAGAATCTCACTCTCAATAATCAAAAAGTGAAGCATATTTGAATGAATTTTGACTCTAAAATAATCAAATACATAAACATTCTAATGTATGTCATGATTCTATTAAATATTCTACATTGAAATAAAAAAGAATCGATCTACTAGAAATGCCCATATCTTTATATAATTACATGGATATTATTTTGGCCAAAGCTTTACTCAACAGTTATTCTGTCAAGCATGAAAGAATCATCAATTTCCTTATCTGTTCAAACTGATACACATCTGAATGTCAATTATGTTCTTAGGAGACAACATTTACAAACCTAAATGTTAAATAAAGAATGAACCATTTTCTGCATTTTGGTATGAACTTAATAGATATATAGGATGTAGTTTCATGCATGTGTTAGTTGTGGAATGAACATGTCCCTGACATTTTCTAACTACTCAAAATAGTATGTTGTCTTTTGAAAAAATAGCATTGTGTTTAGCTGAAATCAAATGAAAATGAAATATTAAACCTACCTTTGTTGAGCAGATTTCTTGCTACACTAGGGAGGCTCAGAGACATGGATTCTTAATGCTGAAAATAGAGATGATATATTTTGTGAATTTAAACTCTCAGTGGTATATTATTTGTGTGCTACCAAGTGATTCATCAAAGAGGGCAAAAAGCTTCACTTTTCAAGATTACTTCTATTTCCAAGGCCATCAATGAAGAGGCCTAATTTTTCTTGGCAAGTACAGAATCTTGTTCACTTCTGCCACAATAACATAGCAAAGAAAAAGAGATATTACTTCTGATCTCCCTAGGGTGTGTCAACTTTGGGCCCATAAATCCTTACCACCAAACAGCATGAAGCTAATGGGTTCCTTCTAAATCTGCTGATATTCATGCCAGTGTCCCTTTTGTTCATACTGCTAGAATCTAGAGTGGTTCATGGGCCTCCAAAGCTACACAAGACCACTAGAGACTTGAACCATTTGGATCCTTGGAGATAAAGGGGAGATGTTGGTAAAAATATACAAAATTTCATTAGATATGAGGAATAAATTCAAGAAATCTATTGTACAACATGGTGGTGACAGTAAAAAGCAATATATTGTTTGAAAAAGCTGAGAGTGAATAAGTGCTCTCACCATAAAATAATAACTATGTGAAGTAATATATATATAATTAATTAATTAGGTATATTTAGTCAATTCACAATGTATATATACTCAAAATATCATACTGCAGCCGGGCGCGGTGGCTCAAGCCTGTAATCCCAGCACTTAGGGAGGCTGAGACAGGAGAATTGTGAGTTCAAAGCCATCCTCAGCAACAGCGAGGCGCTAGGCGACTCAGTGAGACCCTGTCTCTACATAAAACACAAAATAGGACTGGGGATGTGGCTCAGTGGTCGAGTAACCCAGAGTTCAATCCCCAGTACCACAAAAAAAAAATATATACTGCACACAATAAATACATATATTTTTATCTGTCAATTTAAAAAATAAGGAAAGCCCTCTGTGAACCAATAAAAAGCCAAAAGAAATACTCTAAATGTGTGCTCATTTTTATTCCAAACTCTCAGAATCCCAGTACCCTCATCTTACAACGAACCATATGACCTTAGTGATCCCTTTCAGTTCTAATGACATTATAACACATTGACACTACTCTCATAAAAAATGCAGCCATATAATAACAATCATATATAACCCAATCCTCATTTTCAAATACGGGAACATCAAGACACAAGACTCTGAAGCAATTGCTCATTTTCCAAGAGACTTTCTTTTCTTATTTTATTGGTTCTTTTTAGTTATATATGACAGTAGAATCCATTTTAGTATAACGATACAAGCATGGAATATATCTTATTCTAATTCTGACCTCAGTACCTCTTCTTCTTCCCTCTCCCCACCATCTGTTCCCTTTCCTCTATTGATCTTTGTGCCATTTGCTCATAATTATTTTTGCAATTAATTTCTTGTGGATCTACACAATGGTGAGATTCACTGGTGTATTTACATGTGTACATAGGAAAGATTTCAGCCTCACTCTACTGTCTTTCCTATTCCTGTCTCCCCATCCATTTCCTGCATTCCCCTCTGTCTACTCCATTGAACGTCCATTATCTCCCACCCTTTATTGTGGGTTAGCTTCCAAATGTCAGAGAAAACATTGAACTTTTGGTTTTGGGGGATTGGCTTATTTCACTCAGCAGGATAGTCTCCTGACTTTCACCTTAATATCATGTGTGCAACTGTTAGAATTATCACCAGGCACAATGACAAGTGGCCCAAATATATATTTTATCCTAATCATCAGTGCACGTATGAAAACATTAAAAATTAACTGAGGGGCTGGGATTGTAGCTCAGCTGTGGAGCGCTTGCCTTGCATGCGTGAGGCCCTGGGTTTGATCCTCAGCACCACATACAAAGCAATAAAATAAAGACATTGTGTCCATCTACAACTAAAAAATATATTTTAAAAAAATTAACTGAAACATAGAGGCTGGAAATAAATCAAAGCTCTAAGCTATCCAATCACCATCTTTTTTTCTAAATTTAGAATAAGAAAGAATGCACCGTAAAAGTTCTAATTCTTCACATCTGCTTTAATAGATAAAGAATTTGTGGTCAGTCCCTTTCTCTTGCCTTTGAATTACAAAAGGTTTGAAAGGGAAAGTTTTTATGAAGAAGAGGGATAATATTTTTTATGTAATAATATGCTTTCTTTAATGTTTTCTGACACTGAGATCCAGAACACTCTTTCATTATCTTCTTTAATAATTAAATAACGATATTGCACTAAACCTTGATGAAAAAGCATTGATTATAACAAATTTGTTTGGTAACTATGTAGAAATAATAACTTCTTTCATAGAAAATCCATTAAAATAACATAAACCATTAGCAAATTATTACAAGAGTTAATAGGGTCTTAAATAAATTAGAATCCATCATGGGCTAATCTTGTCTATAAATCTGAAATAATTTTATGTCATAATCAATCATTTCTATGGAGGAGAATATCATTATCATTATGAAATACATATGTATATGTCTGCATTAATAGTTTTGGTCAACATTGTTCATATTTTTGTCATTTGTGTAATATACTATTTGGGAGCTAACCTTACACATACAAGACAAAACAAGACAAATTCAATGTATATAAGAGAATATAAACATAAATATTCAGACATTTATTCTAGGGTTTTTGTTACCTTATGTCTTTGTCTGTTTCTTCCACAATAAAGAATTCCTGAGACCCAAAAATTCATAAGGGAAGCAAATTTATTTAGTTCATGGTTTGGGAGGCTGGAAGTCCACAAATCAGGCATTGACATCTGACGGGGGACTCATGTTACATCAAAACATGTCAGAAAAGCAGAAGAGCAAGCAGGTTTATTCAAAAGACATAAAATGTAAGAGGTGAACTCATAACAATCTGCTTTCATGGTAACCGGCTACAAAAGAAAGAACTCACTCACTCCTTTAAGAGTTAATCTAGACCAAGGAAAGTGACATTAATTCCTTCATGAGGTTGTAGTCCTCATGACTAAATCACCTTTCAACACATTACATTGGTAATCAGTTTCAACATGAATTTTGTAGGAAACATATCATATAAAAACCATAGCACCTCATCATTGTCATGGTTTTCTGTTTTATGGTTTTCCACTAAGTTTGTAACAAACTTAAAAACAAGAAAAAAAAGCATGTTATAGTTCTGTAGGTCAGAGGTTGGACCTGGGTCACTGAGATAAGACCAAAGTATTCACAGAGTTGTATTCATCTATCTCCAGTTTCTAAGAAAGACAATTTCCTTGCCTTTTCTAATTCCTTGTTTTGTGGCTCCTTTGTCCTTTTTCAAAGCCAGCAATAATAGGTTGAGTCATTGTCACATCACATTACTCTGACTTCTCTACTACCTCCACTTCCACTTTTAAAAGGGCCTTTGTGGTTACATTGGAACCACCCAGACAGTCCAAAATAACTCCCTACTTTAAGGTCAGCTGAGTAGCAATCCTAAAATCATTGGTATCTTCTTCACCACAAACCATAATGGATTCATAGGTTCAGGGGATTATTAGGAATGTGGATATCTTCTTTTTATTATTCTACCTACAATAGTTACCTTATTTCTTTTAGAGTTAATTTGTATTTTCAACCTAGAAATGTATGCATCATTAATATTAAAAGACATTACGAAAAGGGCCATGACCCCTCTCTAAAAGCCCAATTTCTGCTCCTTAAAAGCAGAAAAAAAATTCATCTATTTTAGCTGTTTTCTTCTAGTTTCTAACCTCATATTTCTAAATAATACACTATTTCTTAAAGTCTTCATTTCAAGAAAAGTCTTTCAATTTTCTACTATGGTAGATGAAATTTAGATTTGTGCACACACACACACTTCCCCTTCCCTCAGTCTCCCAGTATAGTTAAATAACATTTCAAAAGAACCAGTGCCCAGTGTTTATATTATTATGGATATATAAACATTATCTATGGAGCCAACTGATGGACCATAATTATGTATCCTATATTTTATAGTTTCCTCCTAGAGATAATAATTTCACAATGTTTTCTCTTATTTGGTAATCTGTGTATCCTCTTTATTTATTTTTGGTGCTGGAGATTAAACCCAGGGTCTCACAAATGCCACTGAGGTATATCCACAACTCCCTGTGTATCTTATTATTTCTCAGTTCTATTATGTCAGTTACACATTAATATAATTTCCAAATTATATTAGCCAATACACCAATTCCAGTTTTCCTGGAAAATCTCTCTCCTAGAAACAAAGCTTTTCCTATTCAATCAGCATTGATTACTCTCTGGGCCTCCTGTTCAACATTATACTGCCTGGGACATCTCCTCAGTTGGAAATCCCCTTACTTTTCTTGGTTATGTTAAAACCCCTGTTTCCTCAGTCTTATGCCTTCCTCTTTCTTGATTTCTCTTTCTCTTTTTAAGAAAGTGAGATATAATTTATTTACAATAAATGACATAGATCTTGACTGTACAGTTTGATGGGTTTTGACAATTATATACACACAGTTACTCACCATCCAAATTAAGATACAGCACATTTCAGTCAGCCTCCTAAAGTTCACATTTATAAATTCCCAAACAAGTACTCTATACATCTGAGGCAATCACCATTATGATTTCTACCACCATAGATTTATTTTGCCTTTTATAGAATCTTATGTAAACGGAATCATTGGGTGTGTATCCTTTCATGTCTGACTTCTTTTACTCATCATGGTTTTAAGATTCATCAGTCATTGTTCATCCTTTTTATTATTAGGTTGTATTCCACTGCATGAATATACTACAGTTTATTTATCAATCCTCCTTTTCATGTACAGTTGGGTTGTATTTTATTTGAAGCATTATTAATAATGCTACTGAGAATAGTTTTGTAATGAGTGTTTTGTGGACATATGTTTACTTGCCTTGGGTAAGTAACTAAGAGTTGTATTGCAGAACATAGAATAAGGATTTGTTCAAACATATTAGGAATTGCCAAACTGTTTTCCAAAGTTCTGTCACTTTACACTCTCATCAGCAATATCTGAGTGTTCTAGTTTTTCATTTGGTTTTATCAGTCTTTTATAAATTCCTTTTATGTTTTTTTTGTATTTTATTCATTTCTTTTTGAATTGACAGATAAAATTGCATGTATTTACCTTATCCAACAGGATGCTTTAAAGTACAACTTGATGAACTTCTACATATGCATATACCCATATAACTGCTATCTCAAACAAGCTAGATTCATAGAAAATGTCATGTATTTCCTAGTCAACATGTCCCCTGAGAGGTAACTACTCTTCTAATTTCTATTCCCTATTACCTGTCTTTACCTTCATATAATTAAATGAATGTTATGTAATATAATATTACTCTTTTTAATTCTTTTGTGTTTGGCTTCCCTGACACATTATTATAAAACTCATCTATATTATTGTGTGCAGCAATAGTTTATTCTTTTTATTACTCTGTGTTATTATATTTTGTTTTTATGCCATTCTACTATTGTTAGACTTTGTATTTTCAAGTTTGGAGACTTTATTAGCAAACCTACTATAAAATAAGTACAAGTACAAGTACAAGTACAAGTCTCTTGGACATGTGATCTAATTTCTCTTGGATATATACTTATGAATGGATTTTTGTCACAATGTATGCATGTATTCATCATGAATAGGTACTATCAGTTTCCCAAAGTTATCCCATGAATTTACCCTCTCAACATCAATGTATGAGAGTTCCAAATTGTTTCTCATATCAATAACAGTTTTTGTTATTGGTCATTAATTTTAAACATTTAGATGTGTGTGCAGTTCTTTGTAATATTTTAAAAAATATTTTATTTTGACATGATTATAGACTCACAGGAAAATTTTCAAAATAATACAGACAGCTCTGTGTACCTTTTGACCCAATTTTCCTCACTGATAATAACTTTCATAACTATAGGATAATAGCAAAACCAGAAAATTGACATTGGCACAGTACAGTTAACTTGTACTGTACTGTACAAGTTGGGAACTTGCTCACATTTTACCAGTTTTACATTCACTCATTTGTGCGTGTGTATGTGTAGTTCTATGCAATTTTATCTCATGTATAAGTTCATGTAACCACCATCATAATCAATAAATAGAACTATTTTAGATTTACTTCATATTTTCCTGCTAATTTACAATATTGAAAACATTTTAAGATTCTTATTGGTCCTTTAGAAACATATGAATTTTCGATTGCCACAAGCAGAGTGACTTCAGCAGCAAGCGGCTGCGGAGCTCAGCTGCAGCGGCTCCGCCCAGGGCTCGCCCCGGGCGGGGCCTGCTTCTACAGGGGTACCTGGCTCCAACACCCACCCAACCAGGTAGGGCCCCTAGCAGTTGCTCCCGTGGACACACGGCCCCAGCCGCTAGCCACTTGGGTGCCCAAATTCAGGGTAAGAGTCGCTCCAGAGACCCCAGCGGAGACAGCCCGCCGCACTTCCGCTCCAGAGCTCCAGTGCACCGGCAGGAGCCGCAGAGGGCCCAGATCTGCCCGCAGGAACCTCCACGGGTGTCCAGCAAGAGGGAGACCAGGAACTGCCACCTCAAGCCACTGAGGAGCCCAAACTCAGGGTAAGAGTCCCCCCAGACACCCTAGCGAGAGGCAGCCCCGCCCAAAGGCAGCCTGGGCCCACCCCAGTTCTGCTCCAGAGTTCCTGGGGACCGGCAGGAACTGCAGAGGGCCCTGATCCACCCTCAGGAACCTCCACGGTTGTCCAGCCAAAAGGAGACCAGGGTCAGCTACCTCTAGCCACTGAGGAGCCCAAAATCAGGGCAGGAGTCACTCCAGAGACACCAGCGCGAGGCAGCCCCATCCAAGGGCAGCCTGGGTCTGCCCCAGTTCCACTCCTGAGTTCCCGGGATCCGGCAGGAGCTGCAGAGGGCCCTGATCCACCCTCAGGAAACTCCACAGGGGTCCAACTAAGGGTTGACCAGAGTCTGATTGCTACCAGCCACAGAGGAAGGCACACCCAGGGAAAGAGTGGCCTCCAGAGACCCCAGCGTGAAAAGGCCCCACCCTAGTGTGTGCTGGGCCTGCCTCAGTTCCACTCCAGAGTTCCAATGGGAATGTCAGGGTGCCCAGTTGAAGGCAGACCAAAACCTGCTAGCCTGTAACCCCAGGGGAGCTCATACTCACGGTAAGGGTCGCATACAAACTCTCCAGCTTGTGACTCTACCTAAGTGAGACCTAAGCCTGCCTCTAGTTCCGCTCCAGAGTTCCTATTCACTGGCAGGAGTGCAAGAGAGGGCCAAAACAGACCTCAGGAGCCGCCTCAGGAGCCCCAGCCAAAGCCACTCCCACTGCATTCTAGAGATACATCCACTACTTCCACCACCAACTTTAGAGACAGTAGTGCATGTCTGGGGACACTGGGAGAACAGAAGTAGCTCCAAGGTGAGACACAGGTAATCTGGAGTGTCAATACAAGATTATAGGATAGAAGCCGCAATACCTCAGATTGGTATTTCAAGAAAGGAAGATATACAATCAACATGAAAAAAACAAGGGAAGAAAG
>PVHX01023902.1:0-24905 GCA_004024805.1 Geosciurus inauris
CCACGCCTCCTGGCTACC
The DNA here is from genome assembly GCA_004024805.1 of Geosciurus inauris. Classification (NCBI taxonomy): domain Eukaryota; kingdom Metazoa; phylum Chordata; class Mammalia; order Rodentia; family Sciuridae; genus Geosciurus; species Geosciurus inauris. Next base: position 19 of record PVHX01023902.1, read on the forward strand.
GCTGCCTCCCGGTGATCCTGTACTCACACATACACGAGCGAAATTCCTGCGTGGGATGTTGAGCTGCAGAATGATGCCAGGAAGCTGGCTGGAAAACGGCACCTCCACCACTTCCAGCTTTGGTCCCTGAGAGCCTAGCGCAGAGTGGACTGTCTAGGCCGCCATCTTGGAACCGCCCTCTTTACCTGTCTTAAAGAGGAAGCAACAGGTTATAACTTTAATATCTATAAGTTTACTCCCTTTCATTTTGTTGGGGTTATTATTAGTACAGGAAGTCAGCATTATATGCTATTTGTTCTGCATATTTCTGGCTTATAATTTCAAATTAACTTGAGTTGGTTATTTTGGATTTTTTGTTTTTTTTGTTGTTGTTTTTTCTTTTGCTTTTAGAAGTAGTACCTCTGCAAAACACTAACAAGTAACAGTTATAAAGTTTACAAGGAAAATACAAAATGAAGTTAACAGAGAAAAACATAGTTTGTGTAATAGCTATGAACCAAGAAAAATAGCTTTTGTAATCTTGAGCCTTTACTTAGTTATACATTATATCCCCTGTTTAGGATCACAGTAATCTTTATAACAACAACAAAAAATCAATCTTTTGAACACAACTTTAAATGGGATAAATGGAGTCTAGCCTATTTTGGAGCCATTCTAACATGCAGTAAGAGGGGAGGCAAAGCCCTATCTCAGGTAAGGTGGAACTCTTTACAAATAACATAATACATCATTACATCTGAAATATGAATCAAAGAAAAACTCAGCTTTTAACCCGTTTGTGGGAAAGTGGTAAAATGTTTTCATGTTTTACAATATCCATCTTTTTTTTTAAATATTTATTTATTTATTTATTTTAGTTGTAGGTGGACAGGATATCTTTATTTTATTTTTTTTTATGTGGTGCTGAGGATCGAACCCAGTGCCTCCTGCGTGCTAGGCGAGCACGCTACCACTGCGCCATAATCCCAGCCCCTACAATATCCATCTTTAAACAGATCATTAATTCATTATCTTTAAAAATACATTCAAATTTCTACCCCAGTGTAAAAAGTAACATAAGATTTTACATACATCTTATTGATAAGAGGTTCTGTTACAGAACATTAAATGACATAAGTAAATCTCCAATTATATTTGTTATTTCTTTAAATTTAAAATTACCATTTCAAACAACTTTAGTTTGGAGAACATTAGCTTGGTAAAATACTTTTACACGCTTTATATTTTAAAAATTCATGTACTGGAAGAATATGAGTATACTTAATATACAAAGAGCTAACATTTAGCATCACCATTACACAGATATTCTTATATAAATTAGGTGTAATTTTTCACAGTAAAATTCAGAATTTATAGATCATTACGGGTTTGCAGAGTTTAGCAGCACTAGCAAAAATCAAAAGATAGCCTTAAATCTCTTATACATGTAGGGAACCGTGTTAATGATCAGAACTAGACTTAGTTAACACAGACAGATATAAGCTAGTTTCTCAAGTGGCAGTGTGGCCCTTTTATGTCAGATGCAATATATAAAAGACAGCACTTATTGGTTAAACCTATATGAACTTTCATTTTATAAACTTTTACAGAACATATAGATAAGGCTCAAACATTTAGTTTCAGATATATATATATATATATATATATATACATACATATATATGTATATATATATGGTCACATACACTCAAGTTATTCATTAAAGTCAAGCCTGTTCAAAGTTGTAAGTTATCTGTTTCTCTAACAAAAAAAAAAATCCTAAAAGTAATGTACATTACACTTTAATATTTTTTAGCTCTCAAGCCTTGCACAAATTGTTACCCATCAGTGTGAGGTTTTGTGGCACAGAGTTGTAAAGCTCTGTGGAGAAGTTTCCTTGTTTCTTGGATTCAGGCTGACTCAGAGAGCAAGAGCCAAATACTGGCTTTCTTGGCCCTTTGAAACTTTTATTTTTAAGTCTTGATTTTAAACACTCAGCAAGTAAATCTCACCAGTCTTAAAGTAGGGGAACTGAGCTTTAACTTCAATGTCTATCTATCCTGTAGGTGATGGCTTATTTATCTTAAATCAATCTGGGTAGAGTTTAAGGAAAATACAAAATAAAAGTAACAAGTTTAGTTTTTGTAATAGCTATCTTGAATTTTGACTGAGTTATACATTATATCCCTATTTGAGATCCTATTAATCCTTACAACAAAATCAACCTATGAATATAACTTTAAATGAACTGGAGTCTGGCCTACTTTGAAGTCATTGTAACATGTAGTAAGCTGGGAGACAGAGCCTTTTCTCAGGTAAGGAAAGGCTCCTCCCAAATCTTAAGTGTTCTAGTTCTGAAGTTGATCTTTGTTCCTTAAATATCATTTTACAAAGTTTACATATATTGTTTCCTGAGTCCACATGAATGTTAACATAATATGATATTATATTTAGAACATGAATTAAAGAAAGGCTGAGAGGGCTTTTAACTTTACTTTTGTGTGAAAAAGTAGCAAAATGTTTTCATGTCTCACAATATTAAACTTTAAATAAATTAGGCCCTCATTTACATAAAAGATACACTTAAATTTTACTCCAATGTAAAAAGTAACATAAAACTTTATCTTATTGATAACAGGTTCAGTTATAGAACATTAAATGATATAAACAAATCCTCAATAAAATTTGTTATTCTTGTAAGTCTAATATTACAATATAACTTTAGTTTGGAGAACATCAGCTTGATATAATCTACTTTTAAGCCTTCTACTTTAGAGACTTGCATACTTGGAAGATATGAACACATTTAATATAAAAATAGGACTAATAGCACCATAATTACATTGATGTTATTATATTAACCACGTTTATCTCTCAAAGAAAAATCTAGACACTATAACATAGTACAGTACTCCAAAATAATGGTTGTTGTTTAACCACTGTTGTACAAACTTTAATTTTTTGATGTTTAATTTCCCCAAGTGATAAAACTTGACAAATACAAGAAAATTATCTTAACAAGAGCAGAACAATATTTCAGACTTTGTTTTATACCAGTACATTAAATTTTAAATAAATTTGTACTGATTATAGTCAATTTAATCACAAACATAAACTTCTTGAAATTTACCCTCTATGTAGACTCTCTTGTCACTTATTTTTATCTTCTTTTATCACTTACTCTAAACTTTCTTTATCACTTACTTTAAATCCTTTTGTTTCTTTTATCATACAAAGACTTTCTTACCCAGAAACACTCTTTTTCCTTCTACTAAATACCATATCTAGAATCTTTAATTCCTATTTCCCCATCTATTAATTCCTTCTGTTCACATCCCAAGTATTCTTGTAAATTTCTAAATTTAGAAAAATCACTCTGTAAAGCCAAACGACCAGATGGAAGTAAAACAGGACCAGAACAGGCTTTATTCTGGGAAGGATGCTCCCAGGCCACACACACACACACACACACATCCCGCCCAGTCACCAGGCTTGACCGGGCAGAAATGGCGTTGGAACCTCATGCCATACAGAATTTAAAGGTCCCTTCCCATCTGGAAAAGGAAGGCTTGAGGCCAGAAGGGAAGGGCCCAGGGCAGGAAGAGGTGTTGGTCTAGAGTCCAGTGTCCTCTGAGATTGGTTAGGTGAGGCTGGTGAGGTCAGAGTCCTTCCGGGATGAGCTGGGAGTCATGGTGGTTCTCATGTTGGAGGTTCGCTGTTCTTTCCGTATCAGCTACTGGAGGCTGCCATGTTGGTGTGTTCAGCGCGTGCATACTGCGTTTGGCACGCGACTGATGGGGGCTGGGGGTGGCGGACGCTGAGGGTGAGGGGTGGGCCCAGCTGCCCACACACAGCTCCTGCAGGCCCGGGGTTTGGCCCGGCAGCGGCGGCCACGCAAAGCGGGAAGGAGCGAGACGGCTGACAGGCAGGGCGGGAGCAAGATGGCTATTCTCTGCTTCTGCCTCTGACCTAACATCCCGGCCTTTTTGATGATATAGGACAGTAGATTTGGTCTGGCTGCTTCGTGTGGGATTGGGGGCGTCAAGAGGGGGAAGTAGCTCGGGTGTTGGTCAGGCAGGGAGGCAGATGCAGGGGTGGAGATGCTGGTTGTCAGTCATGCCGCTTGAATGCAGAGGCGCCACCTGGGGGTAGGAACAGAGGCTTGGGAGAGATTACTGATTAGCAGAGGAGGGTGGTCAAGAAACTTTGAGTTTAGTGGGCCCGGCATGGTGGAAGTCCAAGGCTGGGCATTGGGGGTAGGTGCCTTTTTGAGGCAGGAGACATGGTACCATGGGGAGTGGCCTAGAAGCTTGGCTGCTGTTGGTGTGGTAAGTATGACTGTATGGGGTCCCGTCCAGTGAGGCTCCAATGATTGAGGATGCAGCTCTCGAAGTAAGACTGTGTCACCTGGTTGAAGAGGATCTGATTCGGTCTGCAGATGTGCTGGGTCTGAGGCACTAGATGGCGCCAGAAGGCGTGCATGTTCCCTTAAAAGCTTGTGTAAGAGGGTGAGATATAGCATGTAGGACACAAGGGGAGGAGGGTTGGTTGGGAAATTTTGGTTGATTAGGAAAGGGCATCCATAGAGCAACTCGAAAGGGCTAAGGCCAGAGGGGGCTCTATGGGCTGCCCTAATTCAAGTGAGGGCCAATGGCAGGAGATTGGGCCAGGAGAGCCTGAGTTCAATAGCAAGTTTAATGAGGTGATCCTTGAGGATGCCATGGGCCCTTTCGACCTTACCCAAGGATTGGGGTCAGTAGGGATGTGGAGTTTCCAAGTGATGTTGAGGTCTCTAGAGACTAGTTGAACAACCTGAACAAAATGAAGGCTGGACCATTGTCTGACTGGATGGAGACGGGAAGTCCAAATCTGGGAATAATCTGCTCAATAAGGATGGAGGCGACAGTGTCAGCATTTTCCCTGGAGGTAGGGAAGGCTTCTATCCAACCTGAAAAAGTATCAACCATAGTGAGTAGGTAGCGAATCTTTTTGTACCTAGGCATATGAGTGAAGTCAATCTGCCAGTCTTCACCCAGTTGGTGACCTCTCATCTGGTGCATGGGAAGTTTGGGTTTGATGCCTCCTTGTGGGGACACAGTAGAGCAGATGGAATAAGCAGAGTGGACCTGCTGGAGAGTAGTTCTCATTCTTGGGAAGTAGAAGAGAGGTTGTAAAAACTGAAAAAGGGATTTGGGGCCAATATTAAGAGAGCTATGAATGTCCGTCAATAAACCATAAGCTTGCTGTTTGGGGAGGGCAATCCAATCCCCCAGGAAGATCCAGCCATCTTCCCCAAGATGACCACCTTGGGTTATCAGGTCCTGTTGTTCCGTGGGGTATAATTGGGTTTAGTAGCAGTGGACAGAAATAGGATAGGTGCTGTCGAGGATTTGGCTGTTAATCCTCATGCTATAGAGTCTGCCTTGTTGTTGCCCATAGCTATGGGGTCTGAGGAATTTTGATGTCCCCTGCAGTGTATGATAGCCACTTGTGAGGGCAGTTGTAGTGCCTCTAAGAGTTTAGAAATTAGAGAGGCATTGACCACTGGCGACCCTTTTGTGGTCAAGAATCCATGCTCCTTCCAAATAACTGCATGAGAATGAGCAATTAGGAAAGCATATTTGGAGTCTGTGTAAATGTTAACTTCCTTATCGTTGGATAGGGTGAGAGCTCTGATGAGTGCAAAAAGTTCAGCCTTTTGCAAGGTGGTTCCTTCAGGAAGGCAGCTGGCTTCTAAGACTGAGGCAGCATTGACTACTGCATATGTGGCTCTGCAGTGTCCATCACGACCCATCGTGGAACTGCCATCCACAAAAAGAGTTAAGTCAAGTGTGGAGAGTGGATAGTCAAAGAGGTCCTCACAAGGCAATCACAGGGCCTCCAACATCTGCGGACAGGAATGATTAGCATCTGAAGGGGAAGAGGATAGTGGGAGAAGTGTGGCAGGATTGAGGGAGGAAGAATGACAGAGGTTAATGTTGGGGTTCTCTATAAAGAGAAGGTGAAATTCTTGAATTCTCAAAGGGCTTAGAAGTGGGAGAGCTTTGTGACTTAAGAGGTCCTGTAGCCTATGGGTAGAAAATACAGTTACTGGTTGGAGCAAGGTAAGCTTGAGGGCTTCCTTAGTAAGCTCTGCTGCTGCTGCCAGTGCCCAGAGGCATGGCAGCCATCCACGAGCTGTAGCATCCAGCTGCTTAGAGAGGTATGCCACTGGCTTTTAAAAAGGTCTGATCAGTTGGGTGAGGAGGCCAGTGGCAATACCTTGCCTTTCATCTGTAAAAAGTTGGAAAAGATGATTAGGGTTAGGGAGAGAGGGGGTGGGAGAGGATATGAGGGCATCCCTGAGCTTATAAAAGGCATTGGCTACTGAGGTAGGAGAAGTGAGAGGCCCATGAAGGGTCTCCTTAGCTGCCTGGTATAAGTGCTTAGCCAAAAGTGCAAAGTTGGGGACCCAATGCCTGAGAAAGCCGGCCAGACCCAGGAAGGAATGGATGTAATCTGCTGTTTCAGGTGGCTGTGGGTCCTGGAGAGCTTGAATTCTGTCAGTCATCAGACCTTTAGAGGTTGGAGTGAGGAGTATACCTAAGTAGGTGACTGAGGTAGCAGTGAGTTGGGCCTTAGTCAGAGAGACTCGATAGCCCCGTGACCCCAGGAAATTGAGAAGCTGAGCAGTGTGTGCCTGGGAAGTCTCAGGGGATGGGCTGCATTGGAAAAGGTCATCCACATACTGAAGAAGGGTGCTATCCCCCAAGTCACAAGCAGTTAAATCTTGTTCCAAACCTTTCCCAAAGAGGTGAGGACTGTCTCTGAAGCCTTGTGGTAAAACTGTCCATGTTAGCTGTTGGGACCTTAAAGAGGTACGGTCCTCCCATGTGAAGGCGAAGAGGTAATAATAGTCAGGGGCACTGTAAAGAAGGCATCTTTAAGATCTAAGACAGTAAAGTGGATGGTTGAAGGGAGGATATGAGAGAGGAGAGTGTAAGAGTTGGGAACCACTGGATGGATGGGAATAACTGCATCATTAATTAGGTGGAGGTCCTGAACCAAGTGATTGCCTCCTGAGGACTTACCTACTGGCAATATGGGAGTGTTGCATGGAGAGTCAGTAGGGATGAGGAGTTCCTGGGCAAGTAGTCTGTCTATGATGGGTTTAAGTCCCTCCCTGTGGGTTTTGGAGATGGGAAATTGGGGACGCGAAGGATATTTAGTGTGCGGCTTTAACTGAATATGGGCTGGCTTGTGGTGAGAGGCTGTGACTGGCTTGGAGGTGTCCCAGACTTGGAGATCAACTAGGTCTGGGGGTAATGGTGTAGTGGGTGCTGTCAGGTCATTATAAAAAGTAGAGATTAGAGGTAAGAGAAACTAGGCAGTGGCATTTTGGGGATGCAATTGGAGAGCGGCCCCTAATAATTGGAAAATGTCCCTGCCTAGGAGAGGAATTGGACAGGATGGAATGACCAGAAAGGAGTGTGTAAAAGGGTGTCCCTCTAGGACACAGGCCAGCCTAGAAGTTCGGTTTGCGGAGGAGAGCTGGCCGTCAATCCCCATAACCGAGACCTTGGAAGGAAACAAAGGCCCAGAGTGCACAGGCAAAACAGAATAGGTAGCCCCCGTGTCCACAAGAAAAGTTATGGACTTACCTGCTACCTGGAGCATTACTCTGGGCTCAGCAAGTGTGATGGGGGTCCCCGAGTCGGGGCTGCTTCAGTCCTCTGCAAACCCCAAGAGTTCAGGAGAGAGAGCTGCCTGGTTGGTCACACCCCCATGTAGAGGCATCAAGGAAGGGCCAGCCATGGGGAAGTCATTTTCCCAATGTCCTGTCTGCTCACAGATGGGACACAGCCCAGGAGGGGCTGTGGGTTTGGGCACTGGCGGGCCCAGTGACACTCGCATCTGCATTTGAAGCAAGCCCCCAGTGGAGAGGATCGTGGGTTCCCCCTTAAAGCTCTTGTTGGAGCTGTAGGCCTCAGGGATGCTGCCAAGGTTTGAGTTTGGAGTGTTACCTTTTTCTGTAATTAGGCCTGCCTGGCTAATTCAGCTGACTCCTCTTGGGCATTATAGACTTTAAAGGCCATTTTTACCAGGTCCTGGATAGAGGTTTGTGGGCCCTGCTCAGCTCGTTTGAGCTTTTTTTCTAATGTCATGGGCCAATTGGGTGATGAAATGGGTTGCTAGCACTGTAGCCCCAGAGGGAGACTCAGGATCCAGCTTAGTATATTTGGTGAGAGCCTCTATAAGGTGGTTGAGAAATAGAGCTGGATTCTCATCGGGATTCTGGGTGATTTCTCTGAGCTTATCAAAATCAACCACTTTATTAGACACTGCCTACATGCCTGCTATTAGATATTGGATCATGCGGGTGCAGTGACAGCGCCCCTGCTGTCCATCCTGATAATTCCAGTTGGGTTCAGTTAGGGGAATAGCAGGTTCACCAGTAGGAAGAGTTATGTCTGTTAAACGAACTTGATCAGCATGGTCCCGAGCAGCCTGCTGGATGTGAAAGTGTTCATCAGGGGTAAGAGTGGCAGAGAGAATAACATAGACATCATGCCAGGTAAGATTGTAAGTCTGAGAGAGAGAGCGGAATCCCTTAGCGTAAGTAGAACAGTCAGCAGAGAAGGACCCAAGGCGCTCTTGAATCTGGGAGAGGTCCTGAAGTGAAAATGGAGCATGAACTTGAATAATTCCTTCAGCGCCTGCCACTTCCCTGAGGGGACAGAGAGGCTTAGGGTCAGCTGACAAGGGAGCCTGGTGGGAACAGGTGTGGGAGCTAACAGGGAAGAGGGGAGTGGGTGAGTGAAGGGATCCATTGGAGGGGGCAGGCTCCCAAGAGGAGGGGCAGGAGCTGTGGCTACAGAAGGAGGGTCAGGAGCTGTGGTTACAGGAGGAGGGGCAAGAGCTGTGGCTACAGGAGGAAGGGGATGGTGGACAGGTGGGGCTGAGAGCAGCTCAGGTGGATCAGTGAAAGAGGAAGAAAATAGGTAAAAACATTGGGAAGGGGGTGTGGGATTTCCTCTGGCAAGGATAACTTGAAGGACAGAACAGGTGGAATAAAGGTTGGGGTGAGAGCATACTTCCAAAAAAGCCTGAACATAAGGAGCCTCTGTCCATCTCCTTGTCCAGTGACAAAAATTAGCCAAATCAGTGAGTATTTGAAAATCAAAAGTTCCCTCTGGAGGCCATTTTGATCCATTGTCTATACTGAGGCCATGGATCCATGTCTATACTGATCCATGTCTATACTGATCCATACTGAGGCCAGACTTCAGTGGATAGGAGGACCAGATGCTCATGGCGTAGGTCCTTAGCAAATCTTAGCTCCTCAAAATTGTAATACAGACAGCCCAAAGGAGTTTTGGGGTCTGGAGAAGAGCTGGCATTTCCCATGCCTCCTCAGCATTCACGGAAGTGGGTGAGAACGGAAAAAGGCATCCCAAAATCCGTTCAAGTCCACCGGAAAACGGGGGCCCAAGTGAGGGGCTCAAGCATCCTTGTAAACTCCTCGGGGCCCAAAACGGAATCGGATGGCTCACAAGGACTGGAGACATCTCTCCAATTCCCGTGGCCTCGGACAGGGGTCTATGCACACATGTGACTTCCAGGTAGATCCCCTGGTGCAGATGGGAATGAAGCTGGGGAATCAGGGGAGATGGGTTGAGGGAAGCGTACCTCACTTTTGTCAGTCGAGAGGGCAGAGAGTGGCTCCCGGTCTGTTTTGGAGAGTTTGTCTCTACCCCAGTGCAGGGGGGAGTTCAAAACCTCTCCCGGGTTTTGCGCACCAATTTGTAAAGCCAAATGACCAGATGGAAGTAAAATAGGACCGGAACAGGCTTTATTCTGGGAAGGATGCTCCCAGGCCACCACCTCCCCCCGCCCAGTCCCCAGGCTTGACCGGGCAGAAATGGTGTTGGAACCTCGTGCCATACAGAATTTAAAGGGCCCTCCCCATCTGGAAAAGGAAGGCTTGAGGCCAGAAGGGAAGGGCCCAGGGCAGGAAGAGGTGTTGGTCTAGAGTCCAGTGTCCTCTGAGATTGGTTAGGTGAGGCTGGTGAGGTCAGAGTCCTTCCGGGATGAGCTGGGAGTCATGGTGGTTCTCATGTTGGAGGTTCACTGTTCTTTCCATATCAGCTACTGGAGGCTGCCGAGTCGGCATGTTCAGTGTATGCATACTGCGTTTGGCGCATGCAACTGATGAGGGCTGGGGGCAGAGGACACTGAGTGTGAGGGGTGGGCCCGGCTGCCTGCACGCGGCTCCTGCAGGCCCTGGGTTCAGCCCGGCGGCGGCAGCCACACGGAACTGAAGGGAGCAAGATGGCTGATAGGCGGGGCAGGAGCGAGGTGGCTATTCTCTGCTTGTGCCTCTGACTTAACACACTCCATTTTAATGATAAGAATCATTTTATGTTATTTACAGTACTTCTGATTGAAACAGTAGAAATTTTTAGGCCTTCACATATAGAAATCTATAAACCTTTGTATATAGAATTACATTTTTTTACCTTTCCATGAAAACACAATGTTCAAGTATATAGAACCTGTTGGGCTTTAAACTTAGTAATATTGTTTTTAGTGATGACAAAGCAATGTTAACTTTTCTTTTAAATTTACCATGTATGAAAATACCAAAAATGTTACCCTATGAAATTCAAAGGAGTTAAAAGTACTTGATGTTAGATTTAACAGCATTTTAACTGTAAATTAATTGTATGTCTAACAAACACATTAGAGTAATCCAATGTAAAATCTAATTTGCTTATTTTTTTATTATAAAAACCAAGATATTAGACAAGTGTATTTAACAGTATTAACCATTTCTCCCTTGTTCAAGAAAAGTCCTAGAAACAATGGATATTAGACATTTTATTAGTTCTTTGATCACCTAGAAAGACTTGTGAGTCAATTTTAAAGACATCTTTACTTTTATCTGTTTGTCCAATTTAAATTGAACATTTTAAATCATGTGACTTAAAGGTACTTGGATCCATTTTTTAGATTTTAATTCATGAGTGCTCATTATCTATGCCAATTTTGATATCATGCACATGATACATGGACATACACACATATAGACATACAACTCATAACACAAGTGTTCACACATAATATAATATCAAAGGCCTTGTATTTTCCTGCAGGTGAATGTCCATTACAATGTTAGATGTTTAAAAACTCCATTGAATTAAAATAAGCCTGATCAGAAAAACATTAGCTTAGATGTGTAAGATTAAAATCATGAGCTCAAAAAATATATAGAACTTAAGAAAAGCAAGAGTCCTAGAAAAAAATGATGTGGCCAGTAACTGTTTATATTTTGGTTAACCCTAGCCAAACAGAAGATGCTTTTTTCTTTCTTTTTTTTTTCCCCTTTGGTCTCAGACTGGTCTCCTACTGAGCCTACTGGCTTTTATTTACATTTCAATGTAAGTCCTGGCTGAGATCTAGGAGGAGCTGGGGCAAACTGCTGTTCTAAGCAGAAACCTCATGCCTAAGGCATTTTAACTCCCTTTTTTTCCCTAGGTGATTATCAGACAAATGTTGGATAAAAATTATGATTCCTTATTTTTTATTACTTTTGGGAACAATGCTACTAAGAACAAAGCTCTTTACTGAGATAAGCTATTGGCTGCTAAGCATGTCCATTCTTTTGTGTGACTATTTCTATGGTTATTCCTCCTTTCTCAGTGACAAACAGGTTAAATCTTGCTCCATAGGTAAGCTGAGCACAAGGAGGGAGAGGATGCAGGGTGGTTGGCCTGGCAGCTCACAGACGCCAAGTCATAAACAGCTCGATGTAACAGCTGGTGGCAACTTGGCTTTGAGCCCCAGAGGAAGAAGCCATGGCAGCTACAGGGTGATCAACCAGCTTGGATGCCATTGGCCACATGTCTGCAGGTGTCCAACAAAATGAACTTGCTGTACCACATAGTCCTGCTTAATGAAAAGGAGTAAAGTTTGTCAAGATTTCTTAAAACACAGCTCAAAGGAGTGTCAGGCTTAATGCACAAATAAAGGGAACCTGGATGTTTTATTAATAATCATCCCCAGTCTTTCAGCCTTACAGTCTGGGTGGCTAATGTCTAGTCGGTGGGAGAAGGAAAAGAGTTGTATCAGTGGAAGAAGAAAGTGGAGTAATTGTAATTGCAGGGGGAAGGGGGTAGCTGGGAGTAGAGGGAGGAGCAGATAATGTAGGAGGGGTGGATGGCTGAGGAACCTGTGGTTGGGGTGATTGTTGCACCTGGGGAGGAGAGAGATGGGGGGGTTCATCTGCCAGGGCGAAGTCTATGGAGGAAGGGTTCTAGGGAGAGATAAAATGTAAAAGGCCTGAATATAAGAGATCCCTGACCATTTTTTCAATTGCTCACAGAAGTTGTATAAATCTCTAAGGAGATCAGGATCTAGGGAGCCTGTAGGTGGCCATGAATGGAAATTAACCAATTGGTAGGTGGGCCAGTATTGAGTGCAAAGTTTTATAAGTTTTTTTGGTTTAATATCAGGAAGGAGACCAAGAGTGGAAAATTTTTTAAGAAGGCAACGTACTAGGGAGTCTACCGGAAGGGAGGAGCTTGATCCCATCCTGCCACCTGGAGTCTAAAGCATGTCCTTGAGGGTGTCCCCTGGCAGGGCAGGAATAGAAAATTAATGTAGAGACTAGCCAAATGAAGTGAATCATCACCCAAATCACTGGAGTCAGATCTCTCCTGGAGAGGTCAGAGTCATGGATCACCTCTCCTGGAGTCACGGATCACCTCTCCTGGAGAGGTCAGAGTCACGGCACCAGGATTTTCAGAGACCCCTCCCGGAGGGGCCAGAAAGTTCAATCCAGATGTCACAGAAGGTAAACAGGGAGGGGTTGGGATATTCCCTCTGGCAGAATCAGAGGTAAAAGGAAAGGAGGGAGGAGGGAGAAGGTAAAGGGTCTAAGAGAGTGGGATGGAGACTAGGGTTCCACCTTAACCATACAGGTAATGGTGGGGTGCGTTTCCCCCTTTGGAGCATTCAGGGGGGCCACCAGGAATCTGCCCACAAAGTTGTCATCTCCTTGAAAGGGGAACTCACTGAATGAAGGTCATAGTGGGTACAGAGACAGCAATCATAAGAGTGGGTAAAAGCTATTGGAGGTGTGGCCTCAAGTTTGGGGATGAGAGGCCTTGATAGGGAGGCTTACCCTCATCCCTGGTTTTGGAACCAATGAAAGATTCACTCCAAACTGGACACAACACACTCCATGTAACCAAGAGATCTGTATTCATGGGAATCAGTGCAAGTGGATGCTCAGAGGGAGAGAAGGGGGTATGCAGAGCATGGGACTTTATAGGTTCTGAGGAAAATACATGTGGATTGGTTATTTCAGGCTGGTGTGTCAGGTAAGAACTGGTGGTCTGGCTGTGATGCCCCTGAGGTCACTTCTAGGAGTTGCAAATTAACTCAGGTGGTTAGGGTTTGTTATCTTGGGAGGTAAACTCAGGCAGGTAGTGCCTGGCCTGGGACTGAAGTAGGCTTTAGAGAAGGGAGGGCTGTTTCTACCTTACAACTTCTATTCCCAGAAGTTTCCTCTGGACAAATAGGGCATCCAGTCAGATCTTTAAAAAGGGAGACTTATTTGTCCCCAGGTTATAAATTTATTTAATGGAACCTATCGCCCCATTCCTTGTGACTGACAGCTTTTATTTTTTATTCCCCCTTAAGATAGGTTAGTTAATCCTCAGACAATGAGTGTAATGGGCCCCAGATAAGGTTCTTATTCAAATGTAAAGATAACCCTCTGAGGGTAAGCATTCCAGCCCACTCTTTTGTTCCCAGAGTGGAAGGAAAATGGAAGTGGGTGTGGACCCAAAATGGCAGTTACAAGAAATTCAGACTTAAGGACTAAAAAATACAGCCAAAAAGAAAGTTATGGGCCAAGCCAATAGCTTTTGTACTTTCCCAATATCTTTAGAGCATAGATCCCAATAATTAATCCCAATTCTTTTAATATCTATTCAGCATGGACTCTGATCAGTGCCTTTATCCATAAGCTTTAAGTCGCCAGGCTAGTATACTCAAGTGGAAAAGTGTTCCACCAGTTTCCCCCTCACATGAAGGGACATTTCATTTTTTTCACTTATGTAAAACTAATTTTATTGTGTAAAGCCAGATGACCAAAAGCAAGTAAAGTAAAACCACTGGACAAGCTTTATTTTGAGAGGTATGCTCTGGGGCTAACCCCCATTCAACAGAGCGGAACTGGGGAATGGCACCCATGTTCCATGGTACAGAAAATTTAAAGGGCCTGGTCTGGAAAAGGAAGACCTAAGGCAGGAAGAGAAGGGCCTGAGGTAGGAAGAGGAGGTGATCTAGAGTCCTGTGTCCTCTGGGATTGATCAGGGGATCCTGCTGAGGTCAGAGTCCTTCCGGGATGAGTCAGCAAAAGTGGCAGGGCAATACGTGTGCATTCTGCATTCCTTTGCCCATGCGGGCTGCTTGCTGCTTGTTCCTTGTGGCCCACATCAGTGGGGGTGGTTATGTTATACAGTCTGCACTCCTTTGCGCATGCAGGCTGCTTGCTGCTTCATTCCTTGAAGCCTACCTTGGCAGGGGCGGCCATGTTTGTGTGTCCTGCATTTGCCAAGCTAACCTAACATATTGCTTTTATTTTTGTCCTTTGCCATCATCCATGGATTTCATTCTTTGAACCCATGAGACAAGAACCCAGAAAGAAGATCAGTGTGACCTACAGCCCACATATATTTAATTTGTCTGCAGAAGCAGCAAACTGAGCCCTGTTCTCAGATTTCAATTTGATTTTCATGGGCAAAGACTGGCTGAAAAGCATAGTAGAAGCCAGGTCCTTTTTGCTCATTTATCAGGCAGCTTTCCTGAGTTTTTTTTTCCCCCCTTTATCCAACGACTGGTGTCCCTGACCCAAGCAGGATGATTTGCAGTTGCCTGGGGCCAGGCTGAGAAGCAGTGCCCAGACTGTCAGCACTGGGTTAAAGGGGAAAAAAACTTTTTTTCCCTTAATCCTCCTTTAGTGTTCTGCCATGCTCACACACTAGAGGCAGCACCTTTTCGCATCCAACTTAATTTTTGCCTGTTAAGACTCCTCATTATGTAATTGCATACATGCCTACACATACAGAATCTTTCATTTATTTTATTTTTAACAGAACTCCCAACTGTAAGATTGTACAATAGTTCAGAAAACCATTCAAAGACCAGATTCTTACAGTAAAACATCATCTTTTTCTTAGACATGTTTACATCTATGGGTGGACCATTCAGCAAATTTCTTTCCCAACAATCTATAAGATCAACACATTATTGCCCATGTCTTAAAAGGGCTAGAGACAGATACAAACAAAAAACATAAAGACAGACAAGCAGAGAGGAACCCCAAAACATGGATAACAGATGGGAACCTTTAAAACAGACAGATCAGATGGGAGAAAATCTGCCCAAGTTTCCAACTCTGACTTAACCGTGACTCCTACACCAGCAGCACCACAGATGCCTCCACAAGGGGACCAGATGCTCCCATAAAAGGGAACCAGAAGTGTAGAATCAAAAGGTCTCAGTGTGCACACTGGAGAGCTTACCAGGTGACAAGCTGTCATGACTTTACTGAATTCAGATTCCTTATTCTCAAAGTAGACCAAGATGGAGCAATCCTTACAGTGCAGGGAAGGAAGGCAGGAGTTCCCTGAAGCAAAGGGGCTTTGGCAGCTGTTGGAAAGGTCCTAATGAACCCAGCCTAATTGAATCTTAATATTGAAAGCCATTTTGACAAGAGGTCATAAAGGTTTATTTTTTGTTTTACTTGCTTGGACCATGTTTGGCTTTGATTAGGTAACTGCCCTCCTTAAAATCTCAGCAGCGCCCCCATGCTGGAACCTGAGTTTACTCCCTGTCTAAAGATAGTCATGTAAATCATTGATTTTCTATCTGCTTCTGTATTGCATTCTCCAGAACCCTGTCAGTTGTAAATTCCTAAGATAACTACCTTTATAATTCTCTGTGTTATAAAAACCTCCCTGCCCTTGGACAAGGGTGCTGCCCTCACTATTTGGAGGGGACAGCCTCTGAAGAGCTAATTTGTGTTCACAAGCTTGCTTAATTTGATTTAAAATTGGAGTTGTTGGTCCTTGTAAGGTCAGATTGGCAGTAAGACCATGACCACTAGCCAAAGAGGTAAAAGCACAGCTTTTTAGGGGTCTGTTCTCTAGCGAGGTTCAGCACACCACCAGTGTGGGCTGGAGAAGTCATGCCCAAGACTGCGAGAGGCCATTTTTATGGGTAGGTTGAGCGGAGGGGGATTCTCACAAAGAGATGTCTCTTTTTGTTTGTTCTCTTTCTATAATAAAAGACCATTTCAACTTTTATTTTATTTCAACTGTTTTTTAGGCAGCCCTATTTTTATTTTTTAATTTTTTCCCTTATTTAATTTATTTATTTGTTCTATTTAGGTTTACATGATATCAGAGTAAAATTTGATTCATGGTACACAGATGGAAGATAACATTTCATTTCTCTGGTTGTAAGTGATATAGAATCACAACATACATGTAGTCATACATAAAGCTAGGGCTATGATGACCATCATATTCCACCACCTTTACTGTCCCCATGCCCCCTCCCCCCTGTGAACAGAGTTCCTCCATTGTTCCCGTGTCCTTCCCCCCATTATGGATCAGCATCCACTTATCAACAAGTACATTCAGCATTTGGTTTTCTGAGATTGGCTTACTTCACTTAGCATGATATTCTACAACTCCATCCATTTACCTCCAAATGCCATAATTTTATTCTCTTTTATTGCTGAGTAATATTCCACTGTGTATATATACCACAGTTTCTTTATCCATTCATTTATCAAAGGGTGTCTAGGTTTCTTCCACAGTTTAGCTATTGTGAATTGAGCTGCTATAAACATTGAAGTGTCTGTGTCACTGTAGTATGCTGTTTTTAAGTCTTCTGGGTATAGACTCAGGAGTGGGTTAGCTGGGTCAAATGGTGGTTCCATTCCAAGTTTTCTAAGGAATCTCCATACTGCTTTCCAGATTGGTTGTACCAATTTGCAGTTCCACCAGCAATGTATGAGTGTGCCTTTTTCCCCACAACCTCACCAACACTTATTGTTGTTTGTATTCTTGATAATAGCCATTCTGACTGGCATGAGATGAAATCTTAGGGTAGTTTTGATTTGCATTTCTCTGATTGCTAGAGATATTGAACATTTTTTCATATGTCTGTTGATCAATTGTATATCTTCTTCTGTGAAATTTCTGTTCATCTCCTTGGCCCATTTATTGATTGGGTTGTTTATTTTTTTGGTGTTAAGGTTTTTGAGTTCTTTATATATCCTGGAGATTAGTGCTCTATCAGATGTGCATGTGGCAAAGATTTGTTCCCAGAATGTAGGCTTTCTGTTCACTTCATTGATTGTTCCTTTTGCTGAGAAGAAGCTTTTTAGTTTGAATCCATCACATTTATTGATTCTTGATTTTACTTCTTGTGCTATAGGGGTCTTGTTAAGGAACTATGGTCCTAATCCAACATGATGAAGATTTGGGCCTATTTTTTCTTCTATTAGGTGTTGGGTGTCTGATCTGATTCCCAGGTCCTTGAACCACTTTGAGTTGTATTCTGTGCATGGTGAGAGATAGGGGTTTAGTTTTATTTTGCTGCATGTGGATTTCCAGTTTTCCCAGCACCATTTGTTGAAGAGGCTATCTTTTCTCCAGTGTATGTGTTTGGCTACTTTGTCTAGTATAAGGTAATTGTATGTAAGTGGGTTCATCTCTGTGTCTTCTATTCTGTATCATTGGTCTACATGTCTATTTTGGTACCATGCTGTTTTTGTTACTATAGCTTTGTGGTATAATTTAAGGTCTTGTATTGTGATGCCTCCTGCTTCGCTCTTCTTGCTAAGGATTTCTTTGGCTATTCTAGGTCTCTTATTCTTCCAAATGTATTTCATGATTGCCTTTTCTATTTCTATAAGGAATGACACTGGGATTTAATTGGGATTGCATTGAATCTATATAGCACTTTGGGTAGTATGACCATTTTGACAATATTGATTCTGCCTATCCAAGAGCATGGGAGATTTTTCCATCTTCTAAAGTCTTCTTCAATTTATTTCTTCAGTGTCTTGTAGTTTGCATTGTAGAGGCCTTTTACCTCTTTTGTTAAACTGATTCCCAAGTATTTTATTTTTTTTTTTGAGGCTATTGTGAATGGGACAGTTTTCCTAATTTCTCTTTCAGAGGGTTTATCACTGATGTATAGAAGTGCAATTGATTTGTGGGTGTTGACTTTATATCCTGCTAATTTACTGAAATCATTTATTAATTCTAGAAGTTTTTTGGTAGAATTTTTTGGATCCTCTAAGTATAGAATCATGTTATCTGCAAATAATGATAGTTTGAGTTCTTCTTCTTTTCCAATTCATATCCCTTTAGTTTCTTCCATCTTTCTAATTGCTCTGGCTAGTGTTTCAAGGACTATGTTGAATAGCAGTGGTGAAAGAGGGCATCCCTATCTTGTTCCCGTTTTTAGAGGAAAACTTCCAATTTTTCTCCATTTAGGATGATGCTGGCCTTGGGTTTAGCATAGATAGCTTTTACAAAGTTGAGGTATGTTCCTACTATCTCAAGTTTTTCTAGTGTTTTGAACATAAAAGGGTGCTGTATTTTGTCAAATGCTTTCTCTGCATCGATTGATAAAAATCATATGACTCTTATCTTTAAGTCTATTGATGTGATGGATTACATTTATTGATTTCTGTATGTTGAACCAACTTGCATCCCTGGAATGAACCCCACTTGATCATGATGCACTATTTTTTTGGTATGTTTTTGTACACAATTTGCCAGAATTTTATGGAGAATTTTTGCATCTATGTTCATCAGGGATATTGGTCTGAAGTTTTCTTTCTTTTATGTGTCTCTGTCCGGTTTTGGAATCAGGGTGATACTTGCTTCATAGAACGAGTTTGAAAGGGTTCTCTCCTTTTCTATTTCATGAAATAGTTTGAGGAGTATTAGTATTAATTCTTCTTTGAAGGTCTTGTAGAGCTCAGCTGAGAATTTGTCTAGACTTGGGCTTTTCTTGGTTGGCAGGCTCTTGATGGCATCTTCTATTTCCTTGCTTGAAATTAATCTGTTTAAGTTGTGTATGTCCTCTTGGTTCAGTTTGGGTAGGTCATATGCCTCTAGAAATTTGTCGGTGTCTTCAGGGTTTTCTATTTTACTGGAGTATAAATTTTCAAAATAGTTTCTAATTATCCTCTGTATTTCAGTTGTGTCTGTCGTGATATTTCCTTTTTCATCATGAATTTTAGTAATTTGGGTTTTCTCCTTCCTTCTTTTTGTTAGGGTGGTTAAGGGTTTGTCAATTTTGTTTATTTTTTCAAAGAAGCAGCTTTTTGTTTTGTCAATTTTTTGAATTGTTTCTTTTGTTTCAATTTCATTGATTTCAGCCCTGATTTTGATTATTTCCTGTCTTCTATTTCTTTTGGTGTTGATTTGTTCTTCCTTTTCTAAGGCTTTGAGATGAAGAGTCAATTCATTTATTTGTTGACTTACTTCTTCTAATAAATGAGTTTAATGCAATGAACTTTCCCCCTAGCACTGCCTTTATGGTATCCCAGAGATTTTGATATGTTGTATAAGAGTTTTAATTTGCCTCTAATTTTTTCATCTTTCCTGATGTCTTCTGTTATCCATTCATCATTCAATAGCATATTATTTAGTTTCCAGGTGTTGGAGTAGTTTCTATTTTTTAATCTGTCATTGATTTGTAATTTTATTCCATTGTGGTGAGATAGAATGCAGGGTAGTATCTCTAATTTTTTTGTATTTGCTAGGACTGGCTTTGTGACATAATATATAATCTATTTTTGAAAAGGATCCATGTGCTCCTGAGAAAAAAGTGTATTCACTCATTGATGGATGGAATACTCTATATATGTCTGTTAAGTCTAAATTATTGATAGTTTCATGGAGATCTATGGTTTCTTTATTAAGTTTTTGTTTGGAAGATCGATCCAATGGTGAGGAAGCTGTGTTAAAGTCTCCAACTATTATTATGTTGTGGTCTATTTGATTCTTGTATTTGAGAAATATTTGTTTGATACACGTAGAAGCCCCATTATTTGGGGCATAGATATTTATGATTATTATGTCTTCTTGATGTATAATTCCCTTAAGAAGTATGAAATGACTTCTTTATCTCTTTTTACCATCTTTGGTTTGAAGTCCACTTTATTTGGTCTGAAGATGGAAACTCCTGCTTGTTTGTGGGATCCATGTGAGTGATATGTTTTTTCCCACCCTTTCACCTTCACTCTGTGGATGTCTTTTCCTGTGAGATGAGTCTCTTGAAGGCAGTATATTGTTGGGTCTTTTTTTTTTAATCCAATCTGTCAGTCTATGTCTTTTAATTGGTGCATTTAGGCCATTTACATTCAGGGTTATTATTGAAATATAATTTGTAATCCATGTCACTTTGGTTTATTTTTGGTTTTTACCTTGAGTTGTTTTCTCTTTTGAATGGTCTTTCCTTTAGTGTAGTTCCTCTCTTTGTATATTTTCATTGTTGGTTATCATTTCCTCCTCATGGAATATTTTGCCAAGAATGCTGTATAGTGCAGGCTTTCTTGCTGTAAATTCTTTTAACTTTTGTTTATCATGGAAGGTTTTTATTTCATCATCAAATCTGAAGCTCAGTTTTGCTGGATATAGGATTCTTGGTTAGCATCCATTTTATTTCAGAGCTTGGAATATGATGTTCCGTGATCTCCTGGCTTTTAGGGTCTGGACTGAAAAATCTGCTGAGATCTGAATTCATCTCCCCTTAAATGTAATCTGGTTCCTCTCTCTTGCAGCTTTAAAATTCTATCCTTATTCAGCATGTTGGGCATTTTCATTATAATATGCCTTGGTGTAGATCTGTTGAAATTTTGTACATTTGGTGTCCTGTAAGCCTCTTGTATTTAATTTTCCACTTCATTTTTCACATTTGGGAAATTTTCTGATATTATTTTGCTGAAGAGATTGCACATTCCTTTGGTTTGAAATTCTGCACCTTCTTCTATCCCAATAAATCTTAGTTTGGTCTTTTGATGCTGTCCCACATTTCTCGTATGATCTGTTCATGATTTTTTACCATCTTCACTGTATGGTCAAGTTTATTTTCAAGATTGTATATCTTGTCTTCATTATCTGAGGTTCTGTCTTCCAGGTTATCTAGTCTGCTGGTGATGCTTTCTATTGAGTGTTTTATTTGGTTTATTGTTTCCTTCATTTCAAGAATTTCTGATTGTTTTTTTTTTCAATTTCTCTAGCTCTTTCCAAAAGTAATCTTTTGCTACTTGTAATTGCT
This sequence comes from Geosciurus inauris, assembly GCA_004024805.1. Classification (NCBI taxonomy): domain Eukaryota; kingdom Metazoa; phylum Chordata; class Mammalia; order Rodentia; family Sciuridae; genus Geosciurus; species Geosciurus inauris. Next base: position 21,361 of record PVHX01023902.1, read on the forward strand.
CTCTTATCTCTTTGTTAGAATGATTAATGTTGCCTTTATTTGCTCTCCTATTTCTTTGTTGGATTGGTCAATTTTTGCCTGTAATTGCTCACTTATGTCATTCTTTAATTCACAGATCATTTTAATTATGTACATTCTGAATTTTTTCTCTGAAATTTTATCAACTGTGTTGTCAATGGATTCTGTTACAGTGGTATCAAGGTTTCTTTTTTTTTTTTTTGCTTCTTTATTTTATTTTATTTTTTTATTAGTTTATTTACTTGCATTTCAAGTCATAGCACATATATAGAGCTCAGTTTTTCCATTTCTCTGGTTGCAAACCAGATAAAGTTACACCAATTGTGTTTTCATACATGCACCAAGGGTAGTGATGATGATCTCAATCAACCATCTTTACTATACCATTCCCCTTTCCTACCCTCCGCCTCTCCCATGTCGCATCCAGTGTTCCTCTATTTCTCTTATGTTTCCCATTCCCCCCTCCCTTATTCATCAGCATCCACTAATCAGAGAGACCATTTGGCATTTGGTTTTTTGGGATTGGCTTACTTCACTTAGTATAATGCTTTCCAGTTCCATCCATTTGCCTGCAAATGCCATAATTTTATTCTCTCTTATTGCTGAATAATATTCCATTGTGTATATGTACCACAGTTTCTTTATCCATTCATCTATTGAAGGACATCTGGCGTGCTTCCACAGTTTTGCAATTGTGAATTGTGCTGCTACAAACATTGAAGTGGCTGCTTTACTGTAGTGTGCTGTTTTTAAGTCTTTAGGGTATAGGCCAAGGAGTGGGATAGCTGGGTCAAATGGTGGTTCCATTCCACGTTTTTTAAGCAGTCTCCATACTGCTTTCCAAATTGGTTGCACAAATTTGCAATCCCACCAGCAATGTTTAAGTGTACCTTTTTCTCCACATCCTCGCCAGCACTTATTGTTGCTGCTATTTTGGATAGCTGCCATTCTGACTGGGGTGAGATGAAATCTCAGGGTAGTTTTGATTTGCATTTCTCTAATAGCTAGAGAAGTTGAACATTTCTTCATATATATGTTTACTGATTGTATATCATCTTCTGAGAGGTTTCTATTCAGCTCCTTAGCCCATTTATTGATTGGATTATTTGGTTTTTTTTGGTGTTAAGTTTTTTGAGCTCTTTATATATCCTGGAGATCAGTGCTCTATCTGACAAGTTGAACATTTCTTCATATATATGTTTATTGATTGTATATCATCTTCTGAGAGGTTTCTATTCAGCTCCTTAGCCCATTTATTGATTGGATTATTTGGGTTTTTTTGGTGTTAAGTTTTTTGAGCTCTTTATATATCCTGGAGATCAGTGCTCTATCTGATGTGCGTGTGGCAAAAAGTTGCTCCCAGAATGTAGGCTCTCTGTTCACTTCATTGATAGTTTCTCTTGCTGAGAAGAAGCTTTTTAGTTTAAATTCATCCCATTTATTGAGTCTTGCTTTTATTTCTTGTGCTACAGGTGTCTTGTTAAGGAATTCAGGGCCTAATCCCACATGATGAAGATTTGGACCTACTTTCTACTCAGTTAGATGCAGGGTCTCTGGTCTAATTCCTAGGTCTTTGATCCACTTTGAGTTGAGTTTTCTGCATGGTGAGAGATAGGGGATTAGTTTCATTTTACTGCATATGGATTTCCAGTTTTCCTAGCACCATTTGTTGAAAAGGCTATCTTTTCTTCAATGTATTCTTTTGGCACCTTTGTCTAGTATGAGATAGCTGTATTTATATGCATTATTCTCTGTGTCTTCTATTCTGTACCATTGGTCTACATGTCTGTTTTGGTGCCAGTACCATGCTGTTTTTGTTACTATTGCTTTGTAGTAAAGTTTAAGGTCTGGTATGGTGATGCCTCCTGCTTCACTCTTCTTGCTCAGGATAGCTTTGGCTATTCTCAATCTCTTATTTTTCCAAATGAATTTCATGATTGCCTTTTCTATTTCTATAAGAAAGGCCTTTGGGATTTTAATCGGAATTGCATTGAATCTATATATGCTTTGGGTAGTATGGCCATTTTAATAATATTGATTCTGCCTATCCAGGAACATGGGAGGTCTTTCCATTTTCTAAGATGTCTTCAATTTCTTTCTTTAGTGTCTTGTAATTTTCATTGTAGAGGTCTTTCACCTTTCTTGTTAGATTAATTCCCAAGTATTTTATTTTTTTGGAGGCTATTGTGAACGGAGTAGTTTTTCTAATTTCTCTTTCAGAGGATTCATTGCTGATGTATAGAAATGCATTTGATTTATGTATATTGATTTTATATCCTGCAATTTTGCTGAATTCATTTATCAGTTCTAGAAGTTTTCTGGTAGAACTTTTTGGATCCTCTAAGTATAGAATCATGTTGTCTGCAAATAATGATACTTTGAGTTCTTCTTTCCCTATTTGTATCCCTTTGATTTCCTTCGTCTGTCTGATTGCTCTGGCAAGAGTTTCAAGGACTACATTGAATAAGAGTGGTGAGAGAGGGCATCCCTGTCTTGTTCCAGTTTTTAGAGGGAATGCTTCCAATTTTTCTCCATTTAGGATGATATTGGCTTTGGGCTTAGAATAAACTGCCTTAACAATGTTGAGGAATGTTCCCACTATCCCTAGTTTCTCCAGTGTTTTGAACATGAAGGGGTGCTGTATTTTGTCAAATGCTTTCTCTGCATCAATTGATAGTATCATGTGATTTTTATTTTTAAGTCTATTGATGTGATGGATTACATGTATTGATTTCCGTATGTTGAACCAACCTTGCATCCCTGGAATGAACCCCACTTGATCGTGGTGCACTATTTTTTTAATATGCTTTTGTATGTGATTTGCAAAATTTTATTAAGAATTTTTACATATATATTTATCAGGGATATTGGTCTGAAGTTTTCCTTTTTTGATGTGTCTCTGTCTGGTTTTGGAATCAAGGTGATACTAGCCTCATAGAATGAGTTTGGAAGGGTTCCTTCCCTTTCTATTTCGTGGAATAATTTGAGGAGTATTGGAGTTAGTTCTTCTATGTAGGTCTTATAGAACTCGGCTGAGAATCCATCTGGTCCAGGGCTTTTCTTGGTTGGAAGGCTCTTGATGGCCTCTTCTATTTCCTTGCATGTAATTGATCTGTTTAAGCCATGTATGTCCTCCTGGTTCAGTTTGGGTAGGTCATATGTCTCTAGGAATTTGTTGGTGTCTTCAGGGTTTTCTAATTTACTGGAATATAAGTTTTCAAAATAGTTTCTGATTATCCTCTGGATTTCAGCAGGGTCTGTTGTGATATTTCCTTTTTCATCACAAATTTTGGTAACTTGGGTTTTCTCTCTCTTTCTTTTTGTTATAGTGGCTAAGGGTTTGTCAATTTTGTTTATTTTTTCAAAGAACCAGCTTTTTGTTTTATCAATTTTTTGAATTGTTTCTTGTGTTTCATATTTGTAGATTTCAGCTCTGATTCTAATTATTTCCTGATTTCTACTTCTTTTGGTGTTGCTTTGTTCTTCTTTTTCTAGGGCTTTGAGTTGTTGTGTCAAGTCATTGATTT
>PVHX01023903.1:0-24901 GCA_004024805.1 Geosciurus inauris
CCTTCGATAGATGACTGGATAAAGAAACTGTGGTATATATACACAATGGAATATTACTCAGCAATAAGAGAGAATAAAATTATGGCATTTGCAGGTAAATGGATGGAGTTGGAGAATATCATGCTAAGTGAAGTAAGCCAATCTCAGAAAACCAAATGCCAAATGTACTCGTTGATAAGTGGATGCTGATCCATAATGTTGGGAAGGACATGGGAACAATGGTGGATCTCTGTTCACAGGGGTGTAAGGGGGGAGGGGGCATGGGGACAGCAAGGGTGATGGAATATGATGGACATCATAGCCCTAACTTTATATATGACTGCATATATGTTGTGATTCTATACAACTTACAACTAGAGAATTGATATGTTATCCTCTATGTACAATGAATCATTTACACTGTTAACATGTAATCCTAAATAAAAAAAATTGATAGTACATTTTTCCATATCACTTTCTAAGAGAATTGTATGCCAACTCATATATCATTAGCCAAGTCAGGAAAGTATCAATTTAAACACACCTATTAAGCACTGGGTACCACTGTCTTTCAAATGCTTTGATAATTTAATGGGCCAAAAAATCCTGTCTCACTATTTTTATTTCAATTTCTTTTACATTTGGTAAGACTGAACCTTTTTCCAAGTTTGAGTTTTATTTCCTCTTTTGAGGATTCTCTAGAAACCTGGTTCTTATTTTTTATGTCTTTTTCAGGGCCTACAAGTCAGAAATTAAATTCTAAGTTACATCAAAGTTGGGATATCTAATAGAAAATCTTGTTTCATAAAGTCAGGCTGCAAATGGCTACTTCTTTTGGTTAAGAATGAACCAGAAGAAAACTTAAACCTCCTAAACCCCACTCCTAGGGGATTGTAAGGAAAAAGAAAAAGTTAAACAGCACAAAACAGGGAAAGGAAGGGAAGGAAAACTCTGTCCTAGAGAACTTATAAGCATGCGTGGCAGTTCCTATGAGTTTACCTCACCCTGGGATTCCCAGTCCCCGATGTCCTGAACTGCTCTAGAGCAGCTCTGGACCAGGCCTGGTGCAGGGAGGGTACAGATACCTGGAGGAAGGCACCATCACTTTAGGCATAAGAGAGTTTCAGAAATAAGAATTCTCACAAGATCTAGGCTCACCAGGAAATAAAGGCACCATAGGCCAGAAACCATAAGAACAGACACAGGTAGTATTTGTCATCTAAATTCTCCATCTGAGTTCCAGGAATCAAATAGATTTGGATCCACTCAGATTTCCACAGCATAGAAAATTTTGCCACCCACGGCTCAAAACTCAAGAATCTAGTAGATTCAGAGTATAAAACTCCTGAAAACCATTAAGCAAAGGCAGACAACTGAACAGAAAAGCAGGGAGAACATTTGAACAGATCCTTCACAGGCAGGACTAGCCACAGGCCAATAAACCTATGAAGAGGTGTATATCCAAAATATGCAAATTAAAATCACAATATGATATTTCTGTACACCTATTTAAGTAATGAGCACTACTATTTGTAATAGCCCCTATTAGAAATCCCTCAGATGTCATCTAAAACAGAATGGATTAATATAATATGGTAAATTCTTACAGTGGAATACTACACGTCACAGCAAAGAGAATAAACAAAATATAACTCTCTGAACAACTTGGATGACTTCCATGAACATAATGTTCAGTGAAGGAAACCAAGTACGTACTGAAGGATTTTATTTACATAAAATTCAAAAAGTAGACAAAATGATTATATGGAATTAAAACTTAGGAAGGTGTTTTCACTTGTGGGTGGGATTAGTAGTTAAAAGGGGATCTTAAAGGAACTGATAGTACTGTATTCTGCTTTGGGATTTGGGTGCTGATTACTTAGATGTGTTAACTGTGGAAATTCATTCCACTGTCTACTTCCAATTTGTTATTTTTCTGTATGTATATTTCAATAATAATTAGAAGCTTTTATAAAGAGACAGAGAAAGATATCAGAAAATTGGGAGATATACCAAATTGATCAATAGAGCCAGTGAAATCCCAGTGAAAATCCCAAGAGTTTTGTGGAAGTTAGCAAGCTTATTTTAAAATTTACAGAGAAATCACTATGATTAACAGGGATGACTTGAAAAAGAACTAGGTGGAAGGATTTAATGTACCAGATATAAAACAATAGGCCAGTGGAATATACAGAGATATACAAATTTGAAAATGATATGTGACAGAGAATGCCAGTGGGGAAAGGATGAACTTGTCAATAAAAGTAAAGCGTCAATGGTATACAGGACAATTGGTACTTATGGTAAAAATACAGAATTAGATATCTATATCACACTATATACAAAGCAAATCACAGGTGAAGTAACCAAAGAGTGAAAGGCAAAACTATAAAGCTTTTATAAAGTAATAGAGAAGAATATTTCATTCTTCCAGGTTCAGAAAAATTTCTCAAAACATAAAAAGCTTAGCCATAAGGGAAAGCCTAATAAATTAGATTTTAATAAAATAGAATTTTCAATTCATTAAAAGTCACCACAAAGAGAGTGAAAAGACAGATTATGAAATGGAAAGAGATATTTGCAACATATATAACTGACAAAGGAACAGTATGGTAGGGCATCTACAGAGCAACATGAAAAAATAGACTTGTATTAAAAAGTTAGGCAAAAGATTGGACAGACAAAACTTTATAAAAAAAGATTTCCAAACATCCAATAAAGGTACAAAGAGGGTGCAATACCATTATCATTACAAGGAAAAGACATTAAAACCCCCAAAAGACATCATTACAGATTTACCAGAATGGATAAAATAAAAAGTCCAACAATGAGAGTGTTGGGATAACACTTTTTAATATAAATATAATAAAAATGAAAGTGTTCATATCCTACAATCCTGCAATTCCACTCCTAGGTATATATCTTAGAGATTCTCTTGCACCTGTTCCACACAGGATACAATAAGAATCGTCAAAACAGCATTCTCTGTAACAGGCAAATCTAGAAGCAACTCAAATGTTCATTGATAGTGTGTTATATATTACCACATAGATGGTAAAATAAAAGTGAAGATGGTGTTTACTTCCAGGGAGATGGAGGGGACTGCTTTAGGGAAGACACAGGGGGACTTCTAGTACTAATGATGTACTTTTTATTGATCTGCATGATGTCTGTGTGGATGGATATTCACTTTATGCCTTATTATTTAGACTGCATTTGCATGTTGTAGGCATTATTTAATATATATGATACAAACAAAAAGAAGAAAATGTAATATGATTTTTTTGTTTCAACTCACATAAAAATGTATTTGGTAATTAGAGAAAATGCACTGTTCGATTTCTGTTTTCTTACATTTGTTGAGATTTTCCTTGTAGTAGCCTAGTATACAATCAAGGCTTTTACATATTCTACGTATCATATCTTTCAGTAAGATATACCATGGACTTGTAGATAATTTGATATCCATTAATTTAATTATAACAAAATTAATTGCATTAGTGATAAAAGCTGAAAAAAATCACCCCCAAATTTAGTAGCTTAAAACAGCATTTCCTATATTTTCTTGGGTCAGGAATCTGGATAGTGCTGAGCTAAGTCCTCTTGACTCAGGGTCTCTTATAGGGCCACAGACAAAATGTTGGCCAGGTATAGGGAAGGATGAAATCCTGTAGCTTGTGGCAGTGGAGATGAGCCTGGAGGACATCATAGTAAGTGAAATAACCCAGGCACAGAAAGACAAAGATCTCATGTTCTTACTGAGATGCGGAAGCTGAAAACATTGACTTTGTAGAAGAAGAGTCATTACCGTCTGGGTAGGGTAGGGATCAAGAGAGTTTAGTTATTGGTTACAAAAATACAGTTAGGAAGATTAAGTTCTGTGTTTTATAGCAAAGTAGAGTAGCTGCAGTTAATAATTGTATATTTCCAAATAGCTAAAAGAAAGTATTTTTAATATTCCTAAAACAAAGAAATGATAGATGTTTGAGGTATTAGACATGTTAATGATGGAGAGACTTGATTTGGTCATTGCAAACTGTACACAGGTGTCAAAATAGCACACTGTACTCCATGAATATTTATAATCATAATTTGTCAACTTACAAAAAAAATGATGTTGGTGGGGGTTGCAGTCAGCTCAAAGCTGGATTCAGAAAAATCCATTTCCAAGAACACTCATGTGGTGGTTGAGGATTTGGTTCCTTCTAGGTTGGGGGCTGAGGGCTTCAGTTCCTCATTGGCTGTTGGCCAGAGGCCTCCCTCAGGTTTTTTTCCATGTGAGCTTCTCCATAGCTCACAGCATGGCAGCTGGCTTCCATCAGAGTAAGCCAGCAAGCAAGGCTGGTGACATCATCAAGGGTGTAATATCCCAAGTGTTTCTCCTTGTACACTGCTTACTAGAAGCAAGTCTCTAGGTCCAGCTCACACTAGAGGGGAAGGGATTATTCCAGGGCATGAATACCAGAAGCTATGGTTTGAATGTGTCCCCTAAAAGTTCCTGTATTGGCAACTTAATCCCCAAATTCACATGTTGATGGTATTTGGAGGTAGGGCCTTTGGGAGGAATTAGAGTTGGATGAGGTCATGAGGGCAGGGTTCCTGTGATAGGAATAGTGCTTTTATTTGTTTATTTAGTTATTATATTTTTTACTCTGCTGAGTTTCAAAAGGATTAGTGGTTTCATAAGAAGAGGCATGAGCTTGCACACTTATTCTCTTGCCAAGTGATACCCTCTGCCAGGACATGATAACAGCGATGAGGCCCTCACCAGATGCTAGCACCTTAATTTTGGGCATCCTCACCTCCAGAATTATAATAAATAAATCTCTGTTCTTTATAAACCACCCAGTCTCAGGCATTCAGTTATAGCAGCAGAAAACAATCTAAGAGACCAGGAGACAGAGATGGGGATCATTAGCAATTCTTTTCCAAGCTGCCTACTGCCCTGATGTAACCCACATCTCTTGTGTTGCTTTGGAGAATTCAGTAGCCATTATTAACTGAAATCCTGATGATACTCATCCTAGATGACAGGATAGTCTTACATGCACAAAGCAGGTAGGTCACAAATCTATATTTAACAGGCAGAAATTCTCTCCTTATGACTTCAAGTTTGGGCTCTTGTTGAAACCCTGTTCACTTTCTCTGTCCACATTGTGATTTTATGTATGGCATGTATCTTTCAGAGTCACTCAAGCCTCTTGTTGAACTTTGATTTGAGCTGCTCTGAAGGACCACTCCATGTTTTTTGGGGGGTGCCTCCAGGGCACCCAAAGTGAATTATGGGTGAATTATATCATAGTCTATGCTTTAAAACTGTCCATCATAAACATATCCTATTTGATAAAAAGCTATCTGATTTGAGAAATGTGACAACAAATACATAAATACATTTAAATTAATATCTTTTTGTGTATTTGATCTATCTTGATTGATGGTGGGACATGAAATAATCCATGATAATAGTGACATTTTATTTTTCATGTTCTAATGCTTTTCCCTTTGTACTTTTATTGCCACACTCTTGGTCAAAACTCAATGTTGTATTTACTACTGATTGTATATTTTTTCCAGTGGTACATTGTGATTATAAATAATAGTAGGATTGTGACATATTTGTATAAGCACATAACAAATTTGATCCATCTCATTCCTTAGTATTCTTTTTTCCCCTCCCCTCTCCCTTTTCCTGATCCCCTTCCTCAACTCTACTGGTCTCCCTCTTATTTTCTTAAGTCCCTTTTTAAATAACATCACCCTTGGCTTTCTGAGTCTGGCTTGTTTTCCTCAACATGATACTTTCTAGTTCCATTCATTTTCCTGCAAGTGACATAATTTCATTCCTCTTTATGGCTGAATAAAACCTCATTATGCATATGTACCACATTTTCTTTATCATTACATCTGTTGATGGACACCTAGGCTAGTTCTATAACTTGGCTATTGTAAATTGAGTTGCTATAAACATGAGTAAGCACATTTCCCAATATAGTTACATACTGATTTTCTAACTGCTTACAACTCTTGGGCTTAAGTTCTACTCTGTCTAGTATTACTTTATGTTTGAAGGATAGATTTTGGTCTCATTATTATCTTTATCTCTTTTTTAAAATTATTATTATTAGTTTTAGTTGCTGATGGACCTTTATTTTATTCATTTATTTATATGTGGTGCTGAAGATCGAACCCAGTGCCTCACACATGCGAGGCAAGCACTCTACCACTGAGCCACCACCCTAGCCTCTATCATTATCTCTTTTGATGGGGAATCATTTTATTTTGGATGTGTCAATCATAATCAGTTACACTTTTAAAAAACCTAACTGAGAACTCTGGGTAGTTTTAGATTTATGGGAATGAAAAAAGTCTTCTAATTCACTCTGAATTGTATTGTTTCCTGATCCTATTTGTGCTGATAAGAACTGGGTATTGGCAAGCAATAATAACAATAAACCAAGTTTATCTCTTCATTGTTTGCCCAGGTGTATATACAATGCACTGCTAGACTAATCTTAAACATCAGTTATCTTTGATTTGAGGCTTTGCTGGTTTAAAAATCTATGCTCCATCCTGCAGCACTTGGTAACATTGGCAAAAGACCGTATGATCTTGAACTTCATTTGTCCCGTATTTCCAATTAATTCTAAATGTTTTCTAGGAGTGTAGATCATTCTAAGACTCTGTAAGCTTGACTTGAAATACACTTACCAGATTTTACTTGACTCTCCTTTATTATCCTCCCTGGTCTTAGCATTTAAGTAACAACAGCGATAATAACAATAAACCAAGTTTGTCTCTTCATTTTTTCCCTTTTTGATTTCACACACTCAGTAGCTAGAGCATAATAGGTGCTAAACAACTTCACTACAGATGTTTTCCAGACTAGACTGACTCCTGAGTTCATGCGGGTTTTTTTAATGATCTGGAAGATTCGAATGTTGACCTTACTCATAGCAGGTGAAGTCTCCGATTCTTTCCACTTAGTTAGGCAACCGTGCAAGGGAAAGAAAGGGAGCCCTAATTACAGTACCCCACTTACTTTGAGATCAGCTTTGCTCCACTTAGAGGAACACCCACACCAGCTATCTTGGACTCCAAAAAGAAATGACAAGAGGCCCCACCCCCAGGGATGCTGATTTAATAGGTCCAAGGTAGGGCCCAGGAATTTGCCTTTCTAACTCCTTCCAGGTGATGCTGTTGCTGCTTGTCAAGACCACACTTTGAGAAACACTGACCTGAAGCACGAAGCACCTGTCAATAACCAGATGGAAAAGCTTGTGTGGCTAGTAAGCGTCTAAGTGTCATCCAAGTACTTCGTGTTTGTGGGATTTTTCCCTCTCAAAGTTTCAGGAACACCTGGCCAAGTTAGCCTTTGAGAGATGTTTGGGACTAACCAGTCCTAACAACTGACTCCTTACCTGGCTGGGTATATAATTAGTCCACAGATAACCCCAAAACTTCATGTGAATCAGTAGCTGTAATATATTGTCCAGGTAAACTGGGAATGGGAAGCGGGGCAAGGGAACAGGCAGAAAACCATGCTGTATTTTCAAAAGTTCTTTCCTTTCCTAACTTGTTCCTATATTAAAAACAAGAATCAAAAAAAAAAAAAATTGTCAAGTACATGCAACTGAAAGAACTAAAGGCATGACTGAGCCATAAGGAGGGACTGTGTCAGCTGTACCTACTAAATGCTGTGCAAGTCATTTCTCCCTTCTTAGTGCTTGAATCCAGCTCCTCCTGGCCTCTTTCTTTCCATTGCAGTTGGGAATCCCTAGGCCTGTACTTGTAGAGCCTTTGTGTTCCTCTTCAAGTACAAACATGATAAAAAGAGGGGCCCCTCCTCTGAGTTGGTAGGGCCCACAAAAAAGCAAGCAGGGAGGGATAGGTTGTATTTCAGTTCATTTTCTTCCTTAGCCCAGAGCCCTGGTCCAGTGCAGGGACTGCACAACTGCACCGGAGTCTGCAAGCACCAGCATGGTCTTCCCCCAACTCCACCCTGGCTTCAAAGCCTCCAGCGGTCATCAGTTATCTGGGCGTCGCAGAGTTCCAGCCCTCCACTGCCATACTGACAACTCTCAGGATGTGAAACCTGCCACTCTTTCAGCTACTCTCTTGTCACCTTTGGTCCCAAATCCCAAACTTCTGCCAAATGGAGCTTCTAAGCCCAGGTATGCACTTCCTTTATTTCTGTGTGCCTTTCCTTAAGACCTGAAAGTTCTTTCTTCCTACCCTTGTTTGCTCAATCTGGTTCTATTCATTCTTTTGAAAACAACAACAACAAAAAAAAACATGTAAGAGAAATACTTATTGTTTTAAATCTTAGAAAATACAAAGAATTATGGGGGAAATGTTAATCAAAACAATACCCATGGTTCATGCTCCACCCCCAGCACTCTCCCCTTGTTTTTTGATTTCCTCTCTTTCTTCTTTCCCCAATACTGGGGATTGAACCCACAGGCTAGACCAGTGCTCTACTACTTAGCTATATGCGTAGGACATTTAAAAAATTTCTTGAGACAGGGTCTTGCTAAGTTGCCCAGGCTAGCCTTGAACTTGCAATCTTCCTACCCCAGCCTCCTGAGTACTTGGGCTAACAGGCATGCACTACCTGTCCTGCTCATGCTTTATTTTTTTCAAGGTATTTTTCTATGCATATATAGTTATGAATCATAATTTAAATTGTTGTCTCATGCCTTTTTCACTTAGTACTACACTGTAAGCTATCTTCTTAATGTTATATTTGAGAAAAACTTTCTAGTGGCCATATGTTTGTGTGCATATATATTATATAAAAATAAACACATCTGAATGTTTGTTTGCTTTACCCTTGTTCTGGTCATTTTCAATTTTTTGCTATCATAAATAAGGATACCAAGAGAAGGTTTTTTAATAATTCTGATGGCAGCACTGATTATCCTCTAGGAGAATATTCTAGAGTGGAATTACTGAGACAATAGAAAGGAAGACTTTAAGCTCCTGCTTTGTACCAGCCTGCTATCAGGAAAGGAGGCACAAATTTACAAACTCCCCAGGGTAACATGAATATTCATCTTTCAATAACCTGTTTTTTTAATGAGATTTTTTTTTGGTTTTGTCTTTGATAATCTGACTTTATTTTTTTACATTTGTTTGATTAGGCTGGATATTTTTCAGCATTTATTAATCATATATATTTCCTCATATCTCTTTGTAAACAATCTCTGTGTGTCTTTTCAGTTTTCAATTAGAGTTAGTCAAATTTTTTACTCGTTATCGATGCTTGTCTGTCTTCTGTGAAGTTCTCCTGTCAGCCCTAGGGGTCACTCCTGGTCTGGTCCTACTCCTGGGGTGTGTGTACCTGCTACTGAGAATTTCCACACTGCGTTACAATTATCTGCAATCCTTTCTCCGCACAGTGAACAACCAGCAGCCTGTGGGCCAGGACTGAATCTTACTTTCCTCAGCACCTAACCAGTGGCTTGACACAAAATCTGTGTCAATTTAATGAACTAATGAATAAATCAATGAAAATCACTGCAGAGTAGAATTTAACCTGACATGGATTTCATCAGGATATATAGATATTTTGTATGAAACCACAAGGAGCACTAAGTCCTTGGATAAACCACGAAAACTTGTTAGGGTAATATAAATGACAATAGGATAGTATATAAAAATTCACATTATTATACTGCTAGAGATTGCAATATTGCTGGCAACTATTGGCTAAAACAAAGAAATGCCAGCCTTTTATTTGAAGAAAAGTAATTATTTGGGCAAAATATTTAAAAATTATGTTTATTGATTTATTTAGGACCTTATCAAATTTTCTGAACAATTATCATAACACATTTTCCAAAAGAACACAAAAAAGATGTACTTCCTCTGACAGAACAACAAAAAAACATACATACTTATATATTAAACATACAAACATACACTGAACTTGAAAAACAACTGAATTTCTTCATCATGTCATACTCTCAAATTATATTTTTAATACCCCTCATTTGGCTTTTTCACAGTTTTGCTATATAAAAAAAGTATATTACCAGGTTAATACTATCTCTGAGATACAGGCAAAACCAGAGGTGAAAAAAAAGGAGGTTGCTGCTAAATTGGAAACAAGGTAAATACTTTTGTCTCCAGGAGGGATTGCTGGCTGGAGGTCTCAGCTCTCCACTTCAGAGTCCAAGTGTGTCAGGGTACAAAGGAGCTCCAGAGATGCTGAATTCCCTCTAGCTTCTCCTCCCTCCCCACCCCCTGTTGTTTTACCAAAGGTGAAAGTGCTTGGCTCAGCTGAGTCTCCTACACAGCCACAGTAGCTGTGATTCCCCACTTTCCCCTTCCAGTCACAGTGTTGCTAACCTTTGTGAACTTTTAAATGTATATCTAAAGTGCTTGGTTGAGTTCCTTCTGAGTGGTGTCCTGTTTCAGTCTTGAAAGCACAGCTCGCAGGAGCCTCAGTAACATCTCCCTGTCTCCACAAAGAGCAGAATATGGTCACAATAGGTAAGTGTTATGGCCATGGCCATCACCCTCAACTAAGGCTGGCTAAGACCGTTCCTCTGTGCCAAATGCCCTGCTGAACTCAGTAAACAAAGCTCTGTGGTTAAATCACACATCAGTGTTTTTCCAAGAAGCATAGGAAATCCTTCCCCCAAAGAATCCATCAATATGATAAGCCTACAAAATAGAGGTTCCAGAAACTGAAAGAACATTTTTACCCACTCCCAAATATTGATACCTACTGATACCCCAGCCTCAATACTAAAGGGCTGGATTTCAAAAGATAATATTTTCTTGTCTGAGTTGTGAGCCACAGTCAGATCTTTCTTCCTATCTACTTGTAGCTTCACGTCTCCACCTGAGCAGTAAGTATCCCCAAATGGAGGCTCAGGAAGACCCCTCCAAATACCTGACCTGGTCATATTCCCACATCTTTGAGAAACATTTATGATTCAAGCTTTACCTAGGTCAGTTGGCAAAGAAAATAACTAAATAGGGGCAATAATGAGATAAAATAATTCAGGATCACTGGAAATGAACAGGGTAAGATACTGTTATGCTTTTTAAAGAACATTTATCACATAATTATGAACAGTGGTGTTTCTACTATATTTAAATAAAGATCCATAGGTTTGTTGTTAAAAAAGAATTAGGGACACCAGACACAAAAGTTGGACTAATTAATATTGTTATAAGATATACAAAATTTTAGTTGCTTATTAATAACACAAAATGAAAAAAATGTACTGAAATGGTTCATGAATACAGAGTGGCAACACATTATCAAACTGTATCAAATACTTCTGAAAATATGTTTCAATGCTTTTGTTATGGGAAATAACCTTTAAGGATTTAAAGGGTTTTTTTTGTTTTTTGTTTTTTTTAAATCATGGTTCTTTATCTGAAACTGTGATATATTCTTCAACTTACCAGAGAGTGCAGACTCAGTCACAGACTGGATTCCACATTCGTTTGATAGGAATGGCTGTGCCAGTTTCTATACATAAGAGGTCTTATGAAAATCTTGTGGAAAAATGTTCGAAATACTGAAGTTCTGAATATGATGAATATCCATGGGTCCATGATTGAAATCACAGACAGGAAACGCAAGGCTCGAAGGTCATCTGATTCTTCAGTGGCTTTATAGATAGCTCCATAGTAGGCACGATACTGTTTTGAAGAAAAAACATTCCATTATGATACTGAAGGGTTGGTGACAGCAATGGATTCACTTGTCACTTACCTTTCTGTAAGAACATGGCAGCTTAGCTTGGAATACTCATTTTTGGTAAATTCATAAGCAGCTGATGGGTGTGAGTGAAGAGTCTTAAAGATGGAGAAACTGAGGAGCTTGTGGGAGACCCGGTCTGATGGATGCCCTAAGCCTCTTTCACTTGACACGCTCTGGTGTCTAGATCCCTGCCAGACCATGAAGACCCACTGATGGCTTTCACACACCAGGTCACCACACTTTCATAAATACAATCTCTCCAGCTAGTATCTTTACACCTGTATTTTATTCATTTTTCTTCTACCTGCTTCTTGTCCTTTCTTATTAGTTTGCTTAGAAATAAGTCACACTTGTAAAACATCACGTGTCAAAACATCAATTATACTGAATGTGATGAGATAGGAAATACAACAATGAAAAAACATGAGGTGACTTGAGAAAGGAACGGTTCACCTCACATGCTCACCTCAGTGCTCTTTTTCCTTGGTATAGATCTCTATCTTTCCATGGTTAACATCCTCTTTTCAAAGTAGGGAGGAAAAATGTTCACAAAAAGAAAAGCCTACTTACCTGTGTCTAGCCAACTAATGTCTTGGTCTTCCCTGAGGTCCTGGAGCCTCCTGGGAACCCTGCAAAGTGCCTCAGACCACAGCTCTTCCTGCCATTCAACCAACACTGTCTAGAACAGCACTGCTATTGCCTCCCACTCTGGCTGAGTCTGGCCACATTTTCTTTTTGCCATTATACTCCCTATGCCTACCGAGATTCTAAATCCATAATGAGGCAAATGAAGCTTAATGGAACAGAAACTATGCAAATGCAGTATTACTAGAAGATAATATGGATAAATGCAGAATGGACTCATTCAAGGCAATCAAAGAGCATCTCCTGGAGAAGATGCATCTTCCCATAACAATTACCTTACCTTTTCAATACTGCTCTGTGGAGCATTTCAGTGGGTTCAGCTGCCCCAATCTAGTGCACTTTAGGAAGATGCTCTACATTGGATTCAGCTGTTACTTATATCTCAATGCCTTCTTCCGTAATTATTGCTTAATAATACTAATACCAATAATAATGACTAATGTCCACATACAGCCTCTGTTCCCAGGTACAGTTCTAAGCACTTTAAAAAATTCATCTTATCCTACCAAAAAAAAAAATCTATGAAGTAAAGTCATTATCCCTATTTTACAGACATGGAAACTGATTATATGCTCAGATCATACTTTCCTTCAAGGTCTACCCCAAATATTATGCCCTTTATGAACCTCTCTGAGGCAGTAGCTAAGCATGTTCCACTTTAGGATCTGTTTGGATTAGAATCCCCTGATGTGTGATTTCAGGGAAGGTACTGTTTCCTCATCTTTATAACGGGGATCACTGTACCTACCTTCTGAGCGATTCTTGTGAAGTCTGAAGTGAGATGGTATGAGGAAAACCTTGAGCTCAGGATCTAGCATATAAGACTCAATAATTAGCTAATATTATTTTTTCAGTTTGGAGTGGCTCCAGTCCTCTGCCAAACGTATCTACAGCCCCAGTCATCCATTTAGGGCTTATGTAGATGCATGTGATATTTTTCTCATTTTATACATCCATAATAAACTATAGAGTGTCTTCGATTTCCATATGCCAGATACATGCTGAATGAATATGTGGATGACAATAAGCTCTGTGACTAAGGTGATTTTTAAAAAGCAGTTGACATGAGTTTGTTTTTATATTTGCCCCATTCTCCTCAAAGTGAATGGAGTACAGCACAGTATAATTCCAACTATGCAAGAATGCTTGATTAGTGTGATCTGGGTAACTGAATGATACTTTTATAATTAAATATATTTCTATGCAGTATTTATACATGTCAGTTCTATTGATATATATGAGAGAGAGAGAGAGAGAATATGTGAATGTGTGTGTATTGCTGGGGATTGAACGCAGGACCTCACACACCTAGGCCAGTGCTCTACTACTAAGCTACACTTCTACCGGGTTGTCTGTGTTTTCAAGTCACTAGATTTGTATCAGAGGAATGTTGTTCTACACCTGGCATTTTAAAAGTGGCTCAATTACATAAAGATAGCATGAGAAGAATACCTTCTGATGGGTACAGGAGTCATTGAGAAAATGCTGTTGTTGCCAACCAGGTGGAGACTTGGCAGGGCACCCCTGCTGGGGAGGTCTCTCTCCATCTGATGCCCTCTTCTGTCCAGTTCATCATCACAACACCCCAGTATGTGCTCTCCGCTCTAGCCCTTTAAATCTACTTTAACCCCTTTCCTCTGGGCCCTTTTTTTGTCTCCCATCCCTATGTCTCTAACCTTCCTTTGGAAGGAGTATCTCGTTTATTCTTTCTGCCACCAAAGTGGCGTACACACAAGATCTGCCTCAATGCATGCAGGATGTCCTCTACCACTTCTCCGGTTCCATGGATTCTGGAAGAAACAATCACACAAGCTCGTATTTATCTTTATCCAGCTTTTAAACTGCTCGATGGTTATAACTCATTTCTACATACACACCCATTCTCATCCATCTCTGCTCTCCCTCCAACCTCTAATACATTGTGGTTTCCTAAGATAAAAAGAATTTGGTGAAAGTATGGTAAATATATTATATACATTAGAGAATGTGCTGCAAACTGCCTCTAAAGCTCATTCCATATTCTGTATGTTTTCTTCCTGCTGTATCAAATTGCAAATTCGAAAATTTGATCTACTTATCCTATTCTAATCCAGCATTATTGTGAAGTGAATGTTAAAAATCATACTCAAGAGGGGGGTGGGAGTGTAGCTCAGTGGTAAAGTACTTGCAGAGCATGCTTGAGGCCCTGGGTTCAATTTCCCAGCACTGGGAAAAAAATCATTCTAACAAACTTTTCACTGGCCTGATGAAATATAATAGTTATGTTATGGGTAAATTGTTTTTAAAAAGTTGTTCCACTTTTGGATGCATGTTTATTTTTCCAGTTGAATGGTTTTCAAAGTGTGGAGTCTCTAATATCCATTGAGTGTGGCAAAGAAGTCAAAACTTTTCATAGAACTGTTATTTATATTTTTCATTCTCATTCTCTAGAAGGTGTGCAGTGAGTTTTATAGAGGTTATATGATGTGATGGTATCACCACTTCTATGGCTAATGGTATTAATATGTGCTTGTGTATTCTTGAGTTTTTTGGATCTTTCTAAGGAAGCAGGTTGAGGGTACACTTGTGTATTTTCAGAGACTGTTTCCAGTACTTCATGCTTTTAATATGCTTTTTTGTTTCACTTGCTATAATCTCTGTAACATATCATTCACTAAATCGTTTTGAAATCTCAAAGCTTTTCTTGAACCTCTACAATAACATAAGAAGTAGACTTTGATATCTTCTCTGCAATAGTATTTTTAAAAAATTTCTTAGTTTTAATATCTAATATTATAAGTACTGATAAATATTATCTACACAAATAAAAGCTCTCTGGGTTCTTAGTGATTTTTAAGAGGATGAAGGGGCCCTGAAATCATAAAGAATTTGAGAACCATTACCTTAGAATATAACACTATTTCCTAAGGAGATCATATCTCTTGATGAATTTGCTATATCCAGAAAGCAATAGTAAGAAATGTAAGCTATGATTAGTAATAATTATTGAGGACAGACACTGAGTTTGGGGGACACACAAACACATGCACATGTGCACACACACACACACACACACTGCATATGCTGTGTATCCCTTATCTGAAGTGCTTAAGACCAGAAGTGTTTCAGATTTCAGATTTCTTTTTTGATTTTGCAGTATGTGTATATACATAATGAGATATCTTGGGAATGGAAGTCTAAATGAGATTTTCATTTGTTTCATATGGACCTTGTAGGTAATTTTATACAAATTTCGAGTGTGCCTGAGTTTTGACTACAATCTATTACATGAGGTTAGGTGTGGAATTTTCCATTTGTGGCATCATGTTGATGCTCAGAAGTTTCAGATTTGGAGCATGGTGGATTTTTGGATTACAAATGTTCAACCTGTGTGTATGTGTGTATAATTTCAAATCTTCATATCTTACAGAAAATAGTATGATTATCCTCATTTTACAGATGAGGAAGCTGAATCAGAGGATAAGTGCCAATCATCACCGGAAAGTGATAAAGCCTGATTTGAATTCATGTCCTACACCAAACCCTTGTCCTTTCTAGAAAATGATGATTCTTGTGAAGAATTCTATCAGTGTTACACATATTTGGAACTTTAAAAGTTTAGAAAATCATTTTCAAGTCCATTACTTTCTTTGATTCTCACAACACTTATATGAGTTATTCAAATCTCCTTAGAGACGTGTCCAAATGCAATGCTATTACCACTGTATTATGCTGCTTTTTGCATTATTCTTACAACAACATTCAAACTCAGGTAAAAAATTTCATGGTTTGGCTAATATCTGCTTTATCAGAGCCTAGGTTAAGTGAGATTTCAACTAAAGTGGTCTGCAAACATTTTCTATAAAAGACAAGACAATACATATTTTAGGTCTTAAAGGCCAAGAGGCAAAATCATTACCATGTGGTAGGTACCAAGATAATGAGAGAGAGAAAATATATTTCCATAGTTTTTATTGATGACATTCAGGATGCAATAATAATTAGGCGTAATTTTTTAAATACACATTTACTGTGGAGAAGAATAAAAATTTTTAATGGAATAGCATTTGGCTTAATTGGGACTCAAAAGTCTTGGTTGTTGCAAATATTAGTTGGTAAGAACTATTATTAACTTCAGGGCTGTACATAAAACAGCAGTCAGGGCAGATTTGGCGTGTGGGCTCTTGTTTGCCAACTCCTGCTTTAGAATGTGGTTCTACCAATGCCAACCCTGAATCAGCAGTTTCAGCTTCACCTGGAAACTTGTTAAGAATAAAAATTAGGGCTGGGGATGTGGTTCAGTGGTAAAAGTACATGTCTAGCATGTGTGAAGTTCTGGATTAATCCTCTGCTCTGAAAGAAAAACAAAAACAAAACAAACATTTTTTAAAAACTTAAAAACGTCCTAATAAGAAATCCTGGGGACCCAGTAATCTTTCTTTTTAAAGGCTGCGGATGATTCTGAGCATGCTAAAGTTTAAGAACCACTGCTTAATCTCACTGACCGTGAGAGCTCTCCAGAGGGAAGCAGATATGAGGGAGTCCTGCCTCACTGGAAAGGGTTTTGCTGGGTCAGGACACACCATCTATGCCTAACTATGCCTTTTGATGTAGACATTGATTGACTGATTAATGGGAGTTCTGATTCTAACCCTGAATGATAATGCTTCCTCCACACATTAAGACCTTCATTTAAAGGAAAATCACTTTACATCTCCCTTTGTTTCACCATTGAAAGTAACATCTAGAATTGCTATATGGTGGTAAGAAACTTAACTTTCCTAGTCCCAAAAATCTGTGGATTCCAAGGACTTTGAACTGGCTATGTACTACAATTTAGTCAAATGCAGTTTTTGTTGACCCAGTACACTGGAGGTGGGAGAGAGGGAGAGGAGCTATACTGAAAACGTTTTCTCACGTGCCAGCCCCTTCCAGGTGTCTGGGCCCCCAGGAATGGATACCCTCAAAATGGGAGGTAACCCGTTCAAACCCCTCAGTAACCTGAAACCCAAGATAATGGCCTTCATGCCAACTCACTTGCAAGAATAGAAACAAAACCTGTCAAGGCAGGTTGTCAAAACGACACCACCAGCTGCAACCTACATAAAAACAGCTTCTCAACCTCTACCACACCACCTCCCGCAGTGGCACTAGAAACAGTTGCAACAGATCATCCAAGTTCGCTCACAAGTTTTCCCAAACTAAACCTATGCTTTTGGTTACTTGCCTCTGCAAGCCAGTGGGGAAGAATTAAACTGTCCCTTAGTTCTTTCCACTTCAACACCCCCGGAAGAACCCCCAGACGCCGTTCGTCCATTTCTGCCACCGTTAAAACCATGGGCACAACTAAAGAAATAAAACTTCACCTAGCCCTCGGGAAAAGCAGAGGAACTATATTGTCGCGGAGAGACCAAACTTCTCCAAGGTCTGAGGGGGAAAATGACCGTGAGAGCTCTCCAGAAGGAAGCAGATAGGAGGGAGTCCTGCCTCACTGGAAAGGGTTTTGCTGGGTCAGGACACACCATCGAATTTGTTTTTCTTTCCCTTTTTCTGACCTTCCCTCTTCTCGCTCAACAAATTGGACCGTGTCTTAGGACTGTGGAGAGAATCCGACTTCGGGAGCACAGTAACAAACCCTCCTGGCCCAGGATTCAGCTCCTCTTGTGCGGGGTTCACCCGGCTTCGCCCTTCCCGCCCGGCACCAGCGGCCCGACGCGCCCCAGTTCCCCGCAGCCTTCCGCCCAGCGACTCACAATTAAAGGCACGGTGCACATAGTGAAGAGAACGGTCATGAGGGCCAGCAGCAACAGGTGATCCAGCTCCTCCCAGGGATACCAGGACGCCTCCTTCTTTCCCGCGGCGGACTCCGCGCTGTCCCTGAGACCACAGCGCGGGTGCCGTCTCAGCCGCTGGTGCATAGTGTAGAGGTTGCGCATCGCACCCAGGTTGCACAGGACGATGGCAAGAACCAACAGCGCCATGAGGGTGGAGTAGAGAACAGAGTAGACCACCACCCAAATCGAGTCATCGTGGACCATCTGGATGAAGCACCAGGTGCCCGGGCAGTACTGAATGAACTTCCCGAAACCCATCAAGGGTAGCGCGCAGAAAGCCAGGCAGAATGCACCCACTGTTGGAGCCACGAGTACGCCCCGGCGCAGGGTGATGTGCCTTTGGTAGAAGAAGGGGTGCCCCAAGGACAGCCAGCACTCCAGAGCCATGGCCAGGAGCTGTAATGTCGATGCGAGCCCAAAGAAAGACATGAAGAAGGCGAAGGCTTGGCATAGCGACTCGCTGCGGGACTCAGGCATTAGCCCCCGTAGGCTCCGGTTTTGTCCATAGGCAGCCAGAACCACCGGGCTTATTAGGCACTTGCCCAGCAAGTCGGTGATGGTCAGGCCGCACACCAGCACATAGAATACCGAGGGCGGTGGGCGCGGTGGGCGCGGCCGGCAAGACCCTAGCCCGGAGCTTGCCAGCAGCCCCAGGGCCAGCAGGTTGCCCAGGAGGCCTGCGCTGAATAATACCCCGCCCATCGTCGCTGAGTTGCCTGTCTGCACCGAGGTGGTGTTCTGGCATGGGTAGAAGGAAGAATTCATGGTGGGCGGGCTGGAGTGGAGGTTGTGGGAGGGCGAGAACCCCAGCGCCTAGGTGCGAAGAAGTCCCCAGCGGTTCCCCGAGCGGCTCTGGCGAAGAGGCTGAGCTGCAAAGGAAGCTCCGCGGGCGGCAGGGTGTTCCCCACTGTAGGCGCCTCCTATCTAAACTCTCGGGTCACACCCTTCTTCGAGGGCGGGACTTGCCGCTCGGTGCGCACTCGGCGCTGCTACTGCAGAGCGCAAAACAGCGGAACTAGGTGATTGACCCTAATGCGTGGGATACTGAGAAGAGACAGACCTTGGTACCCAGAAGTCGGAAGGAAAGTAGCCAGAGTCCAAGCAGTCAAGACCAATCCTCCAGGCCAGGCAAAGGAACTACTGAAATGGAGGGGAAATTAAGCAGAGCGGAAGGCGGTAGCGGTGGTAGAGCTCCAGTGTTGGCCAGGAACTCTGAAGACAAACCAGCCGGCTAATCCGGAGGTTGAAGGCTCACTTGAGGCCAGGTGTTCGAGATCAGAGCTCTGAAGATAAGCGAAGAAGGGAGGGTGAGAAAAGCCTACCACCTAGTTTCCTCGAATCAGTGTCTTAAGGAGGGTCAAAGGTAATTAATACTTACGGTAACACTTAAGCGTTGGTACCTATTTACTTCTAGATCCCTGGGATGTGGAGCATAACAGTGATTCGTGGGGTACTGAGGAGAGAGAGACCTTGGTACCCAGAAGTCGGAAGGGAAGTAGCTAGAGTCTCCACCTTATAGGTGAGGAAAAGGTTGCCTTGGAATTTTAACTGATCTGCCTAAGGTGACAGTGGCAGTAAGTGGCAGGGCTTAACCTGGAACCAATTTCTATTTATATTATAGAGACCATCCGTCATGCTTCCATGGCCTTCCTCCCAAGAGACTAGCCAATTTTTTTTTTTCTTTTCCCTGCACAGGGAAAAGAAAGATGATGTTGGCCCTGGGTACCATAAATCATAGTAGCTGTGTCCACAGGGTGGGAGGAATGTGGCTTAACAGCATTCACACTGTCTTCAGGCCTGAGTTCAAATCCTGATTCTGCTACTTATTGTCTGTGTGAATCTGAGGGACTTGCTTAACCTCACAAGCAGTGATAGCCATGCTTGCTTGACTCTTTTGAAGGATAGAGAGAACACAAGTAAAGCACAGCTACATAGGAAGTGCTCAGTGTGTCCAGATGCCATGATTCTCATGTGATGGAAGGGTGTTTCAGTAGCTAATAGTTAACCGAAGGTTTTAGCATGGATTTGGAAACCAGAATATAGTAGATTTAGTTTAAAGCTTTCTGGCTTGTCATTTGTGACTACTAGGACGCGTTTCTTCCCTTCTAGCTTTGACTTGGCTGCATCAAAAAGGCAAGAGATTTAGCTATGATTTTTCTTTAATTAACTTTCAATATCCTGGAACAGAAATTGGCTTTGAGTGTAGAATTAGTAGGATGATTTGGGCCATATTATATAAGCAAGCAGATTATGCCTTGGCCTTACGAGTTTCATTTTTGGGCTCCTTGCCTATTTGACGGACAGAGTCAGGGAAAGGGCAGGGCCCTGGGACTTCAGATATGCAAACCTCACTGCCACAGAAAAACTGCCTCCAGACTGAAAACTTGGCCTGTAATTCAGGCCATGGCTTAGAGAGGAAGAGTCCAAGCTTAGGAATTAGATAGTTCTGAACTCTACCACTCACTGTGTGACCAATATTACTAGCTGTTAGTGATTCAATGCCTCTGAGTTTTAGTTTCCTTATAAATAGAATATTAGACTTCTGTAACTTCATTGGGTTGTTGTCAGACTGAGAAAAAAAATGAAGCACTTGGCATAGAGAAGTAATAGTACAAAGGACTAACATTTATGGGCTCTTTTATATGCGGGTATTGACAAGTCTTTTACAGGTATTGACTTTACAGAAGGTCTTACGTAGGGTTAGCTCCCTCTCTCATGCCCATCTTTAGCATCTATCAAGCAATGATGGGTTTGGCAGAGACCCACTTGAGTTGATGAAATGGAAGGCCTTTTAATCAAAAGACATGAGAATCTGATGAAAACTGAGGTCTCCTTTCCAACTATGCTGAGTTGAGAAACACACACATACACATACACATACAATTTACACGGATGTCTGCTGTTCAGTTTCTTGAAGTCCCTCTAGGGTATCTAGAGAAGATCCAATGGATTCTAGCTTAGGAATCCTTTCCCTAAGAATATTATATGGGTGGTCTCCTGAAGCACACCTACTTCAATTATTTGCAGGGTTTTGTTTTTTTTTTTTTTTTTGGCTACAGCTGCTTCCACTTCCATATCCTTTTCCAGGAGCTGCGCACAGGGAGAGGAGCCCAAGGATACAAACAACTTTTTTAAAACACTTCCAAAATGTGACTGATGGGCCAGTTGTGGGTTCCTGACATGGTTTACATATGTCATTCTTCAAAGGTTGAAGATTTGAACGGGTACAATTCAGGAAACCACGTGTTTCCTCCTGGCCAATTTAGCTGGTCTTTACCATGAGGTTTCCGGCTGCCTTTCCTGCCTGCTTTGCTGTGGTCCACCCTCCTCTGTTCTCAGGCTTAACTTTGGAGTCTTCTGTCCCTGCTCCTAAGAAATCCTATTTTATAACTTCACTGTAGGGCTAAGGAAAGCATCATTTGTTCATGCATCAAATGTTTTTTGAGTTTTTACTTGTGCTAGGCACATGGATGAAGAGAGTAGGTACTTAGGAGTATATAGCAAGTAAGGAAAGACAAACACCATGTCATGTGACTTTTACAGGCTTATAAACTATAATATCAGCTTTCAGAATAACAAGGCTATGCTTTTTTTTCCTCCTAAGAGAAAATCTTTTAATGAAAATGTTTTTGGCACAGTTAATGGTAAAATTGCCTCCATTACCTACAGAGCTATACCAGGGTGCTAATTTGGGTTATAAGACAAAACTAGAAAGATATGTATCATGTTAACACACTATTGTAAATCTGTAATTACATTATATTTGTAAACAACAACATCAACAACAAAAACCCTCATAGGCTCATGAATCAGGTCTAGAAGTTGACACAGGGAAAAGAAAACATTGACTTAAATTGGAGAAAAGATGGTAGAAAACCTTCTCCTTGAATTCCTGATTTTTTTAATATAGTATCTGCAATAATTGCTTTAACAGATTTTAAAGCTGAGTGCAATGATGCATGCCTGTAATCCCAGAACTTGGGAGGCTGAGGCAGAGGATTCCTTGAGCCTAGGAATTCAAGACTAGCCTCGGCAACATCTCAAAACAAACACAAACGAAAAGACTTTAAACATAAAACAAGTTATGCTTATGACCAGGGTTTAGGAAGAGGGAGAGAAGGAAAAAAAGAGTGCTTTTGTTTTATTTTGCAAATTAATTCTGCCTGTGCTTCTAAATTGTACCCCTCATTCCTACTGAATTCCCAGTGATATTTTGATTTGGGGATTGTCAAGAGCACAGAATGCAGATCAGAGAAGTTAAAAGCAAAGAACAAAATTAGTTCCCAAATATGAAGCATCTTCTGCATGCTAGAGAACATGCTAGATTCTTCCTATGCACAGATGGGGTGGAAACACAGCAGTGTGTTGGGAGGTGTGTAAGGTTTTGGGGAGTTATCCTGTGTGAATTCAATCCCAGCTTTGCCCTTGTTACCCTTGAGTGATCTTCCAACCTTTTCAAACCTAAGTTTCTTTGTTTGTAACAATGGGAAATTGGGGGAAACTGTACTGAACTCATAGCATGGTTGTGTGAGTTAAATAATCTGTAGATGGCAATAGTTATCAACTTGAGTGCATTTTAGAATCACCTGGAGAGCCATAAACACTTTTGACTCTATTGGGCACTCCAGGCTTCAGTATTTTTCAAAGCTTTTCAGTTAATTCCTCTACATAGCTAAGGTGAGGACCGCTGCACTAGAATGTTAGGCACAGTGCTAGGATATACTCTGCAAGGCTCTATAAATGCTGTTAATGTTTCCAACTATACTGCAGATGTTTTCTTCACCTCTCATTTTTCGTATAAGGGAAACAAAATACAGAGAGGCTAACAAACTGATCAAATTCATATCACTAGTATGTAATGAGACTAGAATGGCATCCAGATCTTTTGGATTCCTTAAGCCTCTGCTTTGAAGAAGAGTGCAGACAATGAGAGGGTTAGAGAGAAAGAGGCAGCTTGTGATTTGCTTTATCTGCTCAGAAGTCTGGAGGCAGAGCTACCACCAGGGTGAGGCTGTGTACTGATCTTTTGGGGTCACATAATGTCTTGTGGTCAAGTCTGCACAAATGTCATTTTGGCATCTGTTTACTAAAATTTTTTGGTGGCATCATAAAGTTTTCATTTTCTCTATTCTGATTCCTGCTTTTGGGGGTCCCCCATTCAAATTTTTGTCTGGCAAGAATTGCCATTTTGATATCTTTTGCTGCCAAACCAAGAGATTATGTCCTCCAGAGATTCTGGAGAGTGGCCATGTCTTCTGTTGACACATGCTTAAATCAGGATCAAGATCTCTATATGTTTAGGACTTGGACAGAATGTGCTTTCTATTTGAACCTGGCTATAGCTTAAACCCTGAGGATCAGAATGGAATTTTGAGAAGGAACAGAAGCAGAGTTGAGAGAGAAATTGGGCTGTGGTAGTTCCAATTAAAGGCTTTTGGGCTGGGAGCATGTAGCTCAGTGGTAGAGAGCTTGCCTACCATGCTTGAGGCCCTGGGCTCTACCCCAGTACCAGAAAAGAAAAAAAAAAAAAGCAGGTGACAACCAACAAAAGACCTTAACCAACCCACTAGAAACTCAGAAGCTGACAGAGTCCTTCAGAATTGTCATGAGTCAAGAGTGAAGGGACTGGGATTTTATGCCTACTGTAGGGTTTGGGGGTTGGCTGTCCTAGGGGAGGTCACAGGCCTCAGGTGTTAGTCATTCTCTTAGGCAAGGCACTACCTGGAGGGGCTAACAGTGGAAGGATTCTGCCTGCAGTTGGGGGGATAAGGCTTCAGTCTTGATTGGGATCTGGCAGGCATATCACAGGGTCCAGAAATAGGGTCAGTGCTGGTGACATCTCAGCTGAAACCCAGATACAGTGGGATCTTAAGTTCCACTATTTCTACCTCAGGTTTAAAGGAGCCTTCCTAAGTATCTTTCTGGTGATCCCAGGGAAGTGAAGCCAATACCCAGGCCACAGCATTCCAAAAATATACACATACACACACACATAGACATATGTATCTGCAAATACATACATACATACATATACATTACTCTAAGAAGCAAAGATACTATTCTTTTTGACTGCCAGGCAGAGTCCCGGTTAAATAAATTCAAATTGTATGCCAAATTTATATAAAATTATTCTATATACCTAGAGATGGCTCTAGAGAAATATGTAAATAATTATTCTCCTTTATCTGTGACATCAGTTCATACTAATTTATATGAAAATGAATTATTCAAAATACACACTTTTTTTAAAGCAGGAAAGCTTTGAGAACAAACAATTGAAAGAGTTGAAAACTTCCAACCTTAAGAAGGAATACTATCAATACTATTAATAAGACTAGGAAATCAAGAATCAACAAATGGGATGGATTCAAACTAAAAAGCTTCTTCTCAGCAAAAGAAATAATCAATGAAGTGAATAGAGAGCCGACATTCTGGGAACAAATCTCTGCCACACACACCTCTGATAGAGCACTAATCTCCAGGATATATAAAGAACTCAAAAAGCTTAACACCAAAAAACCCAACAACCCAATCAATAAATGGGCCAAAGAGCTGAACACAAACTTCACAGAAGAAGATATACAATCCATCAACAGACATATGAAAAAATGTTCAACATCTCTAGCAATCAGAGAAATGCAAATCAAAACTACCCTAAGATTTCATCTCACGCCAGTCAGAATGGCAATTATCAAGAATACAAACAACAATAAGTGTTGGTGAGGTTGTGGGGAAAAAGGCA
>PVHX01023904.1:0-11483 GCA_004024805.1 Geosciurus inauris
AGTGGATGGGGGCTGGGATTGTGGCTCAGCGGTAGAGCGCTTGCCTCGCATGCGTGAGGCCCTGGGTTCGATCCTCAGCACCACATACGAGGCAATAAAATAAAGACATTGTGTCCATCTACAAAAAAAAAATTAAAAAAAATAAAAATAAAAATAAAAAGTGGATGGACCGGGGCTGGGGTTATGGCGCAGTGGTAGCGTGCTCACCTAGCACGCGGAAGGCACTGGGTTCGATCCTCAGCACCACATAAAAATAAAATAAAGATATTGTGTCCACCTACAACTAAAAAATAAATATTTAGAAAAAAAAAAAAAGTAGATGGACCTACATGCCCATAATCCCAGCTACTCTGGTGGCTAAAGCAGGAGGATCCCAAGTTCAAGGCCAGTCTCAGCAACTTAAGGAAACCCTGTCTCAAACTAAAAAAAAATAAAACAGCTGAGGACCCATTTTAGTGGTAGAACCTAACAACAACAACAAAAAGAAACTAAAAATCCTTTTTCAGTGAGTAGTTACAAAGAATAATTACCAAAATAATGTTAGTATATACCTCCCAAAGTCACTTTTGTATAAATGTACCCACTCTAAACAATGACAAAGGCATTCACAAACATACCACAAAACAACTAGCCTATCTGGCTTTTAATTCAAAACATTTTTGAAGGTAAGCTGTTTGGTTTTTGTTGGTACTAGGGCATTCTACCACTAAACTACATTCACAGCTCCTTTAATTTTTTTATTTTGAGACAGTCTCATTAAGTTGGTTAGCCTCAAACTTGTAATCTTCCTGCCTCAGTCTCTCAAACTGTTGGGAATACAGGCACATGCCACCACATACCAGGCTTGAAAGTCTTGATATTCTTTAGCTCACAATCATCTCTCCTTATTAAAGCACATTTTAAAGTACTTCAGACTGAGTATAATATTTATCGTTATCTCTTCCCTCCCACTTATTAAAGAACTAGTTTGTTCCAAGTATGGCATTATCTGAAAGATAGGGTTTAGGCATAATATAATTAATGCCTTTAAGGAATTATCTGTCTTGTCATGGCTGACAAGCAAGACTTAAATGAAGACAAACAAGCCAATGAAAAACATTTGGGAATTGTTCTGATTTACAACCATCATTTTATAACGGCTGTAAATGGAGGGGGGCAGACAAAGGTTATCTAAGGATATCTCTTTAAAATGAGAAATCCACTGTAAAACCATCTTCTCTAAGCACTCTAGCAATGGAGCTTTTGAGGCAGAGTTGCCTGCCCAAGATGCAGAAGAGATTCCTTCACCGAGTAGACAAGTTTCCCTGCATGACCTCTCAGGTCCTTTCCTAACCTCAGGAACTTAGATTTCATTATAAAGAGTAGAGGCAATGTGTGGATGGAGGCAGCAAAACAGTACTGGGAAAACGTAAAGGCCTGGGCTTCTGCTTCTAATGTGAACTTAAGGAGTTTCACTCTTCTCATTTATAAAATCAAAATTAGAGATGAAAAATCTGAGGCTTCTAACATTCTGAGCCTATGGCTTACTTCCTCTTCCTCCTATGCCACCTACCACCACTTTCCCACTGCTACACCTTACCATAATTAGGCAGCTTTTTTAAGCCTCTAATTAATGGAACACAGAAATTAAAACCTTAAACTTTCTTTTCTGTTTCTGGCTCATTGCAAATGTGCAAAAGCACTTTATCAAGAAGTAGTTAATGTCACATAGTTCTTGATAGGCTTTTCATTGAACCCTAGTGAGAGTTTTAACAGTGACAAGTTGTAAGCAAGGAGAATGTTACCATGGGGACTCACTAGGATTTCTGGGGGTGGATCCAGCAGGGTTTGTTTGTTTTGTTTTTTGGTCAGAACACTTTCTGAAGCCGGGCGGGCACGGTGGCGCAAGCCTGTAATCCCAGCACTTAGGGAGGCTGAGAGAGGAGATAGGAGAATCGTGAGTTCAAAGCCAGCCTCAGCAACGTGCCTCACGGGGCACTAAGCAACTCGGTGAGACCTTGTCTCTACATAAAACACAAAATAGGGCTGGGGATGTGGCCCAGTGGTCGAGTGCCCCTGAGTTCAATCTCCAGTACCAAAAGAAACAAAAACAAAAAACCACTTTCTGATGTTCTAGATCTAACAATTCAGAAAGATGATCTAATTTTTCTTCAGCAAGTTGCTTTCAAGAAATATTACTATACTCCACATACGCAATTTTGAATATTAAAAACTGTTTATTGGTTCTCTCCTGAAAAAGTTAATGGTTCCCTCCCTGTTCGTAAACAATTAAACAAATACAAATTCAAATGAAGTTTAAATAATTTATGTATGCTATTATTTCCTACCACTACATTGTATGAATTTTATTATAGTTTACTATTCTTCTAATTAAGATTTCAAAGTTCTCCAAGCTTTTAAGAAATATTAGCTTTCCCACATGATTACATTAGAAATATATCAGACACAAAATTATAATAAATAAAACTGATGGTACTTGAATACAGAAGTTGAGATAAATTTAGATAATTTAGATAAAGGTGATATAATTCATTGATTGGTCACTCTGCTATGGCACAGCCACTTAGTTCACCAGAGAACAGTTAGAAGCTGTGTTAGGCAGGCCACTATGGAGGCTGAGACAGTAAAATTCCAAGTTTGAGGCTAGCCTCAGAAATTTAGTAAGGTCCTAAAACACAGAGAGACCTTGTCTTAAAATAAAAAATAAAAGGGGCTGGGATTGTAGCTCAGTAGTAGAGCGCTTGCCTCGCATGCGTGAGGCCCTGGGTTCGATCCTCAGCACCACATACAAAGCAATAAAATAAAGATATTGTGTCCATCTACAACTAATTTAAAAAAAATAAAAATAAAGGGATAAGTGCCTCTGAATTCAATCCCAATTACCCCCAAAAAGGATATTTTTTAAATGAATATTTTTTAAAAATTTGTTCTAATTAGTTACACATGACAGTCCAATGCATTTTGACACAATGTACACAAATGGAGCACAACTTCTCATTCCTCTGGCTGCACATGGTACAGAGTCATACAGTAGTGTGATTACACATATATATAGGGTAATAATGTCTGGCTCATTCCACCATCCTTCCTATCCCCAACTCCCCCCAAAAAGAAGATATCTTGAAGGTAAAAGAGAGGGAAAAAAAAAGATCATTTACAAATCTGATCTGTGGATCTGGTTTGTCAGAGACGGGAATCAATCAGAACTGAAAGCATTTTAAGTTATAAGCTTCCTGAAACAGACTGAAGTCTTTCTAAGTCTTCCTTGGCCCAGAACAAAGTTATACCAGAGAAATAAACGTTAATAAAT
The DNA here is from genome assembly GCA_004024805.1 of Geosciurus inauris. Lineage (NCBI taxonomy): Eukaryota > Metazoa > Chordata > Mammalia > Rodentia > Sciuridae > Geosciurus > Geosciurus inauris. The sequence goes on from PVHX01023904.1 coordinate 3,311, forward strand.
AAAAATAGCACTTGATTTTGTAGTTAACAGTCTTCTTAGGCCACAATAACTTCAGACCTAGAAAACACCAGAAAAAACCTCAAAAAGTGTCCCTGTGTTCATAAGTCTTCCATTGTTAAAAAAATTAACAACTGAAAAGCCTAAATAGACATACCATAAGATATAAATATACTGAAAACCAAAAAAAAATATTTTTTGGTACCGGGGATTGAACTCCGGGGTATTCAACCACTGAGACACATCCCCAGCCCTATTTTGTGTTTTATGTAGAGACAGGGTCTCACTGAGATGCTTAGTGCCCCACCATTGCTGAGGCTGGCTTTGAACTCGCGATTCTCCTGTCTCAGCCTCCCAAAGTGCTGGGACTATAGGCATGCACCACCACACCGGGCTTACATCTGGTTTTGTGACATTTGTTCACCTAAGTTTTCCTGTAGCATGTCCATAAGGATTTGTTTTTGTTTCTCAACCCCACCTGTAACTTAAATTAGTTCAATAAAGAGGGTTTGCAAGCTTTCTTTTAATTGCACTTACAAAGGTACCCAGAAGCTATTAAATAGAAACAGTGTAAAATAAAAATAATGAATATGTAACAAACATGATGTCTTTCCATGATTATTTCTCATAAACTTTTAAAAGGGAAGTAGGAAGGAAAGCCAGGAGGATACTTTTGCTACATTCCTTTAATATCAGGCAGCCTAGAGGCAAAAAGGAAAGACCTAGGCCACAGGACACAAGAGGATGCCAACTCCTAGGTGCTTTATTCTTTTTTTTACTACTAGTTTACAATTTCCTTGATTTTATTTGGAAAAGCATGTCCTGGCCCAGAAAAAGCAAAAAAGAGCACAGACTGCCAGCAGCATCAGATTCTTTTTCTTTTGAGCTACAGAAAACAGCCAAAATCAGGGTTGTGTAAGAGCCTTCTTTGTTCAAGTAATATACAATATGTTTCAAGATCACAGAGCTTCACAAAGCTTTTATGGAACAAAACTTCATCTTTACCAACATTATGTGTTTCAATGGAAGTTTGCTTACATTTTTTCAAAAACAAAACAGAACAAAACCTCCTTGGAGCTCTAATGTACTCTATCTTCAAAAGATAATGACAGGGCTGGACTGTAGCTCAGTGGTAGAGTGCTTGCCTAGCACTTGTGAGACACTGGGTTGGATCCTCAGCACCACATAAAAATAAATAAATAAAGCTATTGTACCCACATACAACTAAAAAAAAGTGTGTGTGTGTGTATATATATAATTACATAAACAAATTCATGGAATTTCAGTTTTAAGTTTTCTTTCTATTCCTAGTCCTTAATACAAAACTCAAAATGCCACTAGACCAGATATGGAATATTCAACAAATATTTACTAATTATCTACTTTATGCAAGGCCCCAAGATGGGTAAACAGTATGGAGTGTAGAATTTCCTCTGTGTACTGCATTCACATTAATACTACATACACACAGAAAGGCATATATTGTTTATGTACATATATGAAATCCAATTTGACTCAATATCAAATAACAACTTCTATATTTTTTTCTACCCTATATTCCTCCTGATTGTATACAAATCCACATTTCAAAGCTAGCTCTTGACTCTTTAATTCCTGCTCATTAATATAACAGGGAATTTTTATATCTCTCTGAAATAAAGTCTTTCAACTTAACAGAAACCAAATGATCACAGGAAGAAAAACAATCAATTAGAAGCACTGAACTATCTTTCTTGGTGCTTGCCTCTTTCCCTCATTAGCATTTCTCAAAGAAAAAAGTACCACTGTGATGCTCCTGTTACAGATCATTCATGAAGTTACTAACTGAGCCGAAACCAGACAGACTCCATCAACTGGGCATACAGCCACTCACCATTACCCTTTGTTTAAAGTCTCAACTGCCATTCAACCCACATTATTGTGTTCCACTTAAGCCAATAAACTTTTTTTTTTTAAAGAGGAAACTAAAACAAATGTGTTGCTTAACTAGAAATGAAGAAAGACCAAATTCATACACATCGCAAACAAAATTTATTTTAAAATGATGGCTCATTTAAGTTTCCTATCTGAAAGAGTAGTATTATTTTATCAGTCTTATCTGCCAAAAAAAAAAAAGGGCCAGGCATAGTGGCGCATGCCTATAATCCCAGTGGCTCAGGAGGCTGAGGAAAGAGGATCACAAGTTCAAAGCCAGCCTCAGCCACTTGGTGAGGCCCTGTCTCTAAATAAAATATCTTTAAAAAGGGATGGGGAAATTCATAACCACTTGAATGGATTAACTGGGTGATAACTGTAGGCAGATAGGATGTGGCTGTAGGAAGTAGATCACTGGGGGTGTGCCTTTAGGGTTTATATTTTGTCTCTGGTGGGCAGAGTACACTCTTCTTTCTGGTTGCTATGTCCTGAGCTGCTTTCCTCTGCCTTGTCCTTCTGATATGGTGTTCTGCCTCACTTTAGCCCCAAAGCTGTGGAGTCAGCTGCCCACAGGCTGAACCTCTGAAACCATGAGCCAAAATAAACTTTTCCTCCTTTAAAAAAATAAAAAATAAATAAAATAAAAGGGCTTGGGATGTGGCTCAATGGTAAAATGCCACTAAGTTCAATCTCCAGTACAAAAAGAAAAAGAAAGAAAACTAGCTATAAACAAATAATCATTAAAAACTTATTTAAAAAGAAAGAAAATTCAGCCGGGCACAGTAGTGCATGACTGTAATCCCAGCACTTAGGGAGACTGAGATAGGAGAATCGCAAGTTCAAAGCCAGCCTCAGCAACGGAGAGGCGCTAAGGAACTCAGTGAGACCCTGTCTCTACATAAAACACAAAATAGGGTTGGGGATGTGGCTCAGTGGTCGAGTACCACTGACTTAAACCCCCAGTACCAAAAAAAAAAGAAAGAAATTCATAATTTGATTTGGCAAAGTACCAAAGAGAAGAACTCTATACAGCAAAAAGCAACAACACGGGCAAATATCTACACTACTGAAGCCAAGATCCCCAGCAGCCTTTTGCCTGGCAATAAAGAGACTGTGAGAGCCGGGCCCGGTGGCTCATGCATGTAATCCCAGCACTTAGGGAGGCTGAGACAGGAGAATCGTGAGTTCAAAGCCAGCCTCAGCAACGGCGAGGCGCTAAGCAACTCAGTGAGACCCTGTCTCTACATAAAACACACACACAAAAAGGGCTGGGAATGTGGCTCAGTGGTTGAATGCCCGAGTTTAATCCCTGGTACAAAAACAAAAAAAAGAGAGAGACTGTGAGGGGAAAGAGGGCAACTGTCCAAAGAAGCATGATCTCTGACATCACTATTCTAAAACTCAAATGAATCTAAGGGCGGCTATGCAGACCTCTGTACTAAATCTTATTTAAAGGTCTTTTGGTTTTAAATAACAGAAACTTCCGTCAAACCAGCTCAAGCAAAAATGGAAATTAATTAAAAGGATATTAAAGCACACCATCTAAATTTGTGTCCTGAGTTCTATGAATTTGGGTGCCCTGTTTGTTCTTTAAAGACGAATCTCAGTTCCAATCTCAAATTCATAAAAGGATCTGATTTGCAGCTGGGCACAGTAGTGCACGCCTATAATGCCAGCATTTTGGGAGGCTGAGACAGGAGAATCGTGAGTTCAAAGCCAGCCTCAGCAATGGCGAGGTGCTAAGCAACTCAGTGAGACCCTGTCTCTACATAAAACACAAAATAGGGCTGGGGATGTGGCTCAGTGGTTGAGTACCCCTGAGTTCCAACCCTGGTACCAAAAAAAAAAAAAGAAAAGTCGGGTAGGTCAGAGTATAATTAGCGTGGGTACTATGCTCCCCTAAAAAAGATAGGTAATACACTAAGCAATATGGCAATTTCCATCCTCAGAAAGCTTGAAATCTCACTGAAAAAAAGACATTAATAAAATACTATATCATATCCTATAAACTGTAGTAGAATGAATGAACAGGAAAGCTGAGTGGGGCATGGGAGCACAGCCTATAATCCCAATGACTTGGGAGGCTGAAGCAGGAGGATCACAAGTTTGAGGCCAGCCTGGGCAACTGAGTGAGAACTTGTCTCAAAATAAAAAATAAAAGCCAGACCTTTATTTTTATTTATTAATCTGTATGTGGTGCAGAGGATCGAACCCAGTGCCTCACCCACACTAGGTGAGTGCTCTACCACTGAGCTACAACCCCAGCCCCAGGAATATAGTCTTTTACCACCCAAACATCTTCCACTTAAATGTCCTTGCTCAAAGTCTTCCATAATGCTTAAAATGACTATATGGCCACAAAACAGTACTGCTTCATCATGCAGAAATCACCAGCTAGCTGACAAATGTCACATAGTTATGCGCATCAAGCTGTCACCACCACTCTGACTTCCTTTCTCTCCCTGGCCCCCACAGAACTCTTGCTCAGACAGCATTCAGAATCAGGCAAGTAGCCAGTAAACAAAGGTTTTTCACTAGTAATATCCCATCCAACCTAGCATGGTAAGTTAGCAGCAGCATCACCCCATGGACGGAATTCATCCAGGATAGAAAGATATGCTACACTACATGCCTTCACTGTGGGAGAAGGGAACTGGTACAAAAAAATAGACTTTCCCACACACAAAAGCTACAAACACAAAGAAACTGGGGAAAGCCTACAGTAAATTATCTGTACAAAATATAAACTAGCAAAAACTTTAATGTCCAAATAATATTGGGTCAAAAAAAAAAAAGGCTAGTCACATTATTACCAAATATCACACATTCCCACAGTCTTTGCAAGAGCTCACATCAGTCTAACAGGAAACAAAAATGTAAAAGAACAAAGAGAAAGTAGTGACAGTTTCTCATTTAGCAATTATTTTGCTGAAGAGTAGCGATGTTATGTAAATCTAAACTACTGACCTTTCAAAATTAAAAAGTATAACACTATAAAATTAAGCAGGTTTGAAACCAAAAAGTTTCATTTTGTACAATTGCCAAACCAAAGCCATTTCCCCTCAAAAATAAAGTTTCAATGGAATGTTAATATGGAAGGGTAAGTAAAATCACTCAAGTCTATTTCATCAAAGGTAAACAGAGGGGGCTAGGGTTATGGCGCAGTGGTAGCGTGCTCGCCTAACACTGGGTTCGATCCTCAGCACCACATAAAAATAAAAAATAAATATATTTAAAAAAAAGGTAAACAGAGCTATCACAAAGTCAGTGAACAGGTCCTTTTAAATCCATACTGTGCACCTATAAACACATCACAAAGATGGCACATTCAAACCAATTAAGTGAAATTCCTCCAGTATCCAACGCAACCATTAAACTAGAACTCATCATTCCTCTTCATATTTGCTGCCATATTTTTAAAATTATTTTTTAGTTGGGCTGTGGCTGTGGCTCAGTGGTAAAGTGCTTGCCTAGCATGTGTGAGGCACTGGGTTCGATCCTCAGCACCACATAAAAATAAGTAAATATAATAAAGGCATTCTATCCATCTACCACTAAAAAAAATTTTTTTTAATTATTTTTTAGTTGTTGCAAGACCTTTATTTTATTTATTTATTTATATGTAGTGTTGAGAATCAAACCCACTGCCTCACACATGCCAGGCAAGTTCTCTAACACGGAGCCCCAACCACAGCCCAGCTACCATATTTTTTAAGTGGAGGAAAAGAAAAATCAAAGTGTCAAAGCCATTTTGAACAATCAGTCCATTTCAATAAGGCAGGGACAAGGTTGGTCAATTCAATGTCTCACAAAACTTCACAAAGCTCCAAGAGTTAAAATGCTTTATATCAGGGCTGGGATTTTGGCTCAGCGGTAGAGCGCTCATCTTTCATGTGTGAGGCACTGGGTTCAATTCTCAGCACCACATAAAAATAAATAAAAAAGGTATCATGTCCATCTATAACGAAAAGAATATTTTTTAAAAAAAATTTTAAATGCTTTAAATCATTTAAGATATTGAAATATACTCAGCCTCCTTTAATTAAGCTTTCTTATGCCTTGAAGAAAAAAAATATGTATGATTTTTTTTTTTTGGTACCAGGGATTGAACTCAGGGGTACTCGACCACCGAGCCACATCCCCAGCCCTATTTCGTGTTTTATGTAGACAGGGTCTCACTAAGTTGCTTAGCACCTCGCCATTGCTGAGACTGGCTTTGAACTCACAATTCTCCTGTTTCAGCCTCCCGAAGTGTTGGGATTACAGGCATGCGCCACCGCACGCAGGGTTTTTTTGTTTTAATATTTTTTAGTTGTCAATGGATCTTTATTTTATTTATTTATATGCAGTGCTGAGAATCGAACCCAGTGCCCCACACATGCCAGGCAAGCGCTCCACCACTGAGGCATAACCCCAGCCCACTGAGCCATAACCCCAGCCCTGATTTTAATATAATTTTTCATTCATGAGATTCATGGTCTTCATAAAATTTAGAAAATAAATATGAAGGAAAAAATATCATCCATAACCCACTGCCCAGAGAAAACTTTAGAAGTTCCTTACAGCTGAGCAAGGTAGGTTATCCCTGTGATCCCAGCAAGGCAGGAGGACCTCAAGTTTGAGGAGAGCCTTGGCAACTTAGCACTCGACCACTGAGCTACATCCTCAGCCCTGTTTTGTATTTTATTTAGAAACAGGGTCTTGCTGAGTTGCTTAGCGCCTCGCCAATGCTGAGGCTGGCTTGGAACCCGCAATCCTCCTGTCTCAGTCTCCCGCCACTGGGATTAGAGGCATGCGCCACCGTGCCCAGCCTCAGATAAAGATTCTTAATACAAGGCTGAGGTTGTAGCTCAGTGGTACAGCACTTGCCTAGCATGTGGGAGGCGCTGGGTTTGATTCTCAGCACCACATATAAATGAATAAATAAATAATAATAAAGGTCTATCAACAACTAAAAAAAAAAAAAAAAAAAAAAGATTATTGATACAGGTGCAAGCAGCACATGCCTGTAATCTCAGCTACTCGGGTAGCCTAGGAAAAAGGATCACAAGTTCACGGTCAGCCTGGGCAACTTAATGAAAGCCTAACTCAAATTTTAAAAAGTTGGTAGCCGGGCACGGTGGCTCAAGCCTGTAATCCCAGCACTTAGGGAGGCTGAGACAGGAGAATCGTGAGTTCAAAGCCAGCCTCAGCAATGGCGAGGTGCTAAGCAACTCAGTGAGACCCTGTCTCTACATAAAACACAAAATAGGGCTGGGGATGTGGCTCAGTGGTTGAGTACCCCTGAGCTCAATCCCCAGCACCAAAAAAAAAAAAAGTTGGAGATACAACTCAATGGTAGAGTGCCCCTGGGTTTAATCTTTCATACTGGGGGAAAATAAAATGTTGATAAAATACAGTTTACAAAGCAAATAAACAACTTAAATAAACAAATTTTCATCTACATTTTAACTCTAAGTATTAGATTCCTCATTCCCCTAACTCTAGTCACCCAATTAAACTTGGAAGAGACCTAGTCTCAGAAAATAAAAAGCAACAGACACAGTGATGCACACTTTTAATCCCAACAATTTAGGAGGCTGGAATAGGAGGATTTCAAATTTGAGGCCAGCCTCTATTAGAAACACAATATGTTCATTTGTATTTTTTTAATACAAAAGCCTATTAATAGACTCTCACATGAAGTAGACATGATGATGAATCTAGAAAACCATATTATCAAGTATTCCACAAAGAACAATGATATAAAAGATTCTATGGGGGGGGGGGCGATTCTATGGGGAAGGCTGGAGTTGTAACCCAAGGGTAGAGTACTTGCCTAGCATGTGTGAGGCACTAGGCTCAAACCTTGGCACTACATAAAAATAAATAAATAAATAAATAAATAAATAGGTACATGTGTTAATCTACAACTAAAAATTAAAAAAAAAAAAAAAAAAAGATTCTAAGCTGGGCACGGTGGCTCACGCCTATAATTCCAGCACTTTGGGAGGCTGAGACAAGAGAATCCCAATTCAAAGCCAACCTCAGCAACGGAGAGGCGCTTAGCAACTTAGTGAGACCCTGTCTAAATAAAAACACAAAATAGGGCTGGGGATGTGGCTCAGTGGCCGAGTGCCCCTGAGTTCAATCCCCAGTACCCAAAAAAGAGATTCTATGGGGGAAGAATGCCTTGTTTAGCAAAATATTTCAGATTCATGTATTGACTGGACTTCAGGAAACAAGCATCCCTTAAACCATAATAGACACAGGAAAATGCAAA